>VZQC01004706.1:843271-1135853 GCA_009823505.1 Rhizomys pruinosus
AGATCCAGGGGACCTGACACCCTCTTCTGGCTCCCAAGGGCATCCATACATATGTGCACATACACACAGAGAAACACACACATACATACACACAAATAAAAAATAGAAAATCTTTGTAAAAGATTATTAAAATTGCCTCTACCAAGGCCAGCAAGCTAATGGGCTGCTCAGGTAAAAGTGCTTGCAGCCAAGCTTGATAGGCTGAGTTTGATCCCAGAGACACATTTAGTGGAAGGAAATAATGAACCTTTACATGTACACCATGGAAACATGCCTATGTACACACACACACACAAACACACACACACACACACACATGAACATAAATAAATTGTTAAAAATTTTTAAAGTAAAATAAAATTGCTTTGTAAAATATATTGCAAAGATACAAAAATAAAATTGTTGGCCAAGTGTAGTGGCAAATGCCTTTAATCCCAGCATTCAGGAATCAGAGGCAGATAGATATCTGTGAGTTCAAGGCCATCCTGGTCTACATAGTGAGTTGCAGGACAGATGGAGCTATCAGAAGACCCTGTCTCACAAAGACAAAAAAAAAAAATAAATAAAACTGTAGTTTTCATGGTTTTCTTTCTTCTATTTACTGGGGTATTGCATTAAAAACTCTTAAGTCCATCTCCTTTCTAACCTCTATAGCTAAGACCTTGAGCACCATATTGATAAGCAGGTAAGTTTTTTGTCAACTTGATACAAATTACAGTCACCTGGGACAAATGAACCCCAATGCAGGAATTTCCTCCATCAGACTGGCTTGTGGGCCTGTCTGTGTGGCATTTTCTCAAACGCTAATTGATGTAAGAGGGCCCAGCCCACTGTGGGAAAGTGCCATCCCTAGGCAGGTGGGTCTGGGCCAAGAAAAGCAGCTGAGCAAGTCAGGGGAAGCAAGCCAGTAAGCAGCGTTCCTCCATGGTTCATGCTTCAGTTCCTGCATCAGGTCCCTGCCTGGAGCTCCTACTCTCACTTCCCTCAGTGATGGACTATAACTTGGAAGTGTTAAATGAAATAAATACTTCCCTCCCAAAGTTGTTTAGGTGTTTATCACAGCAAGAGACCAAACAGACAACTGCCTAAGAGATAGGAGAGTGGACAGCCTTGCCTTATTCCTGAGTGTAGAAGAAATGTTCTTGGTTTGTCTCATTTTAGTATGTTTGCTGTAGGTTTGTTGTATACAGGCTTTGTCATCTGGAGATATAATACAACCATTCCTAATGCCTCTAAGATATTTTCAGCATCAATTGGAATGATTATGTGGTTTCTGTCCCTAGCTTTGCTGTATCATCTATTACATTTATCAATTTAAATAGGCTGAATTAACCTTGCAGCTCTGTGAAGAAGCCCATGATCATGAGGATGATAGTCTTAATGTGATCCCAAATTGGGTTTGCAAGTATTTTGTTGATAAATTTTGCATCTATGTTCATTTGAGATATTGGTCTGCAGTTTTTCTCTCTTTTCTTTCTTTCTCTTTCTTTCTTTCTTTCTTTCCTTCCTTCCTTCTTTTTTTTATTTGCTTATTTTTAAGGGATTCTACAATATAATGACACAGTTGTTTGCAGATAACATTGATGTTACTCAGTTTGTCATACAATTAGGTAACTGGTGCATTTTGCAAGTATCTATGTCCAAATTTTGAACAACCCAAGGTTCCCATAGTCCAGTTGGAGAAGCTTGTATGCACAGGCATGTTGATCAATTAGGAGTCCAGACTATATGCCTGTAGTCTCATGATTCACCCCTATCTCTCCGCAGCCCTTACAATCTACCACACCTCCTCTTCCGCAGTTTGTTCCCTGGGCTTTGGGAAAGGTGCACAAGTGGGTGACAAGAAAACAGTCTAATTTCTTTGAAGTTGTCATTTTGGACTCTAGTCTGTTCAGGTTGTTTCCCTTCATGGGTTGACAGCTTTTCCAGTGATACCTTTTTAGTCATCCTAACAAAGCACAAGCAATTGGATGTACAGGCATTTAAGCAGTACTGATTATTATGTCAAGCTAAGCTGTGAGCATAGACACAGATGCTTGGATGGTATGCTAATCCGAAAACTGTGGTTTCTCTATAAAGGGTGACAAGTTCTTATTGTGGCTTATAACATCTCCTAACCACTAGAGGACATAAGTTTGTGGCATCCACTGTGAATTATTCCTCCAAGGAGAGAGCTAATAGCCAATTAGATTTGGGATATATATAGACACTTGGCTGCCACTGTTGCACAGTATCTCCAGGCTGTTGAGGTATAGCTGATATTGATGGAGGAGTCTTGCTTGTCTCAGGGAGACCAATATTTTGCTGTATTGCTTTAGTGGCCTTTGGTAACGCTCTCTGGCATTTCAGAGGCCAGTTGTATGCTAGCAAATGACGTCTCATAACATTTTTTCATGCTCACACCAGGTCTTTGACAACAGGGACTTACTGCCTTTCTCCTTGCATATATCCCACTTATAGGCAAAAGGCCTTTATAGTTTTGGGGGGGGCGGATTTGAATCCCTTAGCCAACATCTCCTAGGCAGAATAATTCATTGCTGATGTCAGAGCTTTCCTGTAGTAATATATTTTGCTTAATTACACAGCTTTTAAACACTTTACTATTGAATTTGGCTCTAGATAGAGAATTATCTTTTCACAGTTCCTATGCCTACCAGTCAATTAAAAAAGGGTAGTTATACCTGTTTTATAGGAAATTACCACTGTAACGATTGGCTCTAATTTACAGTTAGGGAGTGGTTTCATTACCATCGTGTTTTTCTTTTTCCTATAAAGGGGAGAGGTAGGAAGTTTTCTCAGTATCTGGGAGGTAAACTTCATTAGGGCCCATTATAAACAGTTAACCCCAATAGTATTCAGAGAGATGCTCAGTGTCTGTGACTCAGGCAGCCTGAGGTTCCTCTTTCTTTTATGTTCAGATGGGTCAACCTCTCTGCTGGCATTTCCCAGTCCATCCTGCATAACCATAAGTTATATGTTTTCAAGCATTTAGATCGGTGATTTTTACCTATGGGAACATAAAATTCTCCTCCCATTGTTAGTTTCAAGATCTCAAAAATTGAAAATTTATCAATAGGATTGAAATACAGAGTTTTCCATTTGTATCCCAGAAAGGATACTACCTCCCTTCTCTCTTTTTTTTTTTTAGGTTTTTATGTTTTGACCTATAGATGCCTAAGTTGTATTACACATACCCATAAACAGGAGCCAAGGCATAAGCTTTCATTAAATTTACCCAAGCTGTTTCTCATTGAGTGTATGCTACTTATTTGGGAAGGAAATTTAAGCTTAGTTCCTTTAAATTGTCCTACCTGGTTTGGCTACCAGTATGACAGTGGCTTTGTAGAATAAATTTGGTACTGCAACAAATTAAGGAAAATGGTATTAAGTCATTTATGAAATTCTGATAAAATTCATCAATGAATCCTTCAACTCCTGGCCTTTTCTTTTCAAGGAGGCTTAAGACTAGATGTTTCCAAGCTCAATCTGTTTTGAGATACCACTGATTTAAGTCAGAATGGCTATCAAGAAATCTGACACCAAATGTTGGGGAGGAGGGAGGGAGGGAGGAACTCTTATTCACTGATTATAAGAGTGCAAATTACACAACACATACACACATAAACACAATAAATCAAATGATTTATTCAGTAAAGTGACATACACATATGGTCAAAACAGACTAGCATGAGGTGTCTCAGATCTGAGAGCCTGAGAGCCATCAGTGGCTGCTCTGTTCATGAGGCTGATGCCTCAGGAGTCCCAATTTGACAGCAAAGCCTGAGAATTCCTGGAGAACCGCTGGTCCTTAGTCCGCTTTGTAGCCTGGAATTGCTGGTGCTCTTATTAGTGAAGGAATCCTCAGCACCACCAGCAGGGTAAATTAATTCTGTAGCCAAAGAGAAGTCCAAGGAAGCAAAACCCCAGTATGCTTCCTTGCCCATGCCTTGGCTTCCTTCCTTCATGGGCTGCTGCCAGAGGTGCCACCCCATTTGGGGTGGGCATCTTCCCACATTAATTAAAGCCATCAGGACAATTCCCCACAGGTGTGTACATCCCATCTTGATGTGGAAGATATCTCAGTTGAGGCTCCCTGCTCAGGTGATTCTAAGGTTTGCAAATTGACATTAATAGCAACCTTCATACAGGGACTACAATGCTTTGCAAATTAGGTTCAGTGTTTTCTTCATTGTCTGCAAGTGAGTGTTTCTCTTCTCTATTTCATGGTTGGGTTGGCCAGATTTGCTCATTTCATTATGTTTTTTTTCTCTTTAAAAACAGGGGTCTTCTGGAATGCCAGAGAGTGTTACCAAAGGCCACTAAACCAATAAAGCAAATACGAGTCTCCCTGAGTCAAGCATGACTCCACCGTCAGCACCAGCTACACCTCACCTGCCTGGAAATACTGTGCAGCGGAGGCAGCCATGTGCCTGTATATCCCAAATCTAATTGGCTATTGGCACTCTTCTTGGAGGAATAACCCATGGCTGATGCCACAAGCTTACATCCTTTACAGGTTAGGAGATGTTATAAGCCACAGTAAGACACTGTCATATTTAACAGGGGGGAAAAATGTAATTCATGGATTAACATATCATCCAAACATATGTGTCTATGCCAAAGTAACCTACCATAACTATTAGTGCTGCTTAAATACCTATATATCTAATTGCTTGTGCTTCATTAGTAGGATCGAAAGGTTACTCCTGGACAAACTGTCAGCCCCTGAAAGGAAACAGCCAGAATTGACCAGAGTCCAAGTCAACAGCTCCAGAGAGAGTGGGCTGTTTTACTTCTCATCCACCTGTGCCCCTTTTTTAAGCTTAGGGAACAACCTGCGGAAGAGGGGGCGTGGTAGAATGTAAAGGCTCCGATTGGGGTGAATGGTGAAACTACAGCAATGTAGTCTGGACACTCATTTGATCAACTCGATTGAACAAACAACATGTCACCCCCCACTGGATGGTGGGGCTGTGGGGGTTTGGACACAACAGCCTGTAGATTGGTTTTGCATGAAGGATGCTTGTACTCATGGATTATCACTTATAGCGATAAAAGGAAAAAAAAAAAAAACAGAGAAAGATGCAAGACAGTTATGGCAGAATACATGATCTGGGATGGGATGGGGGTGGGGGGGAAGGGAGAGGGAAAAATGCCTGATCTGAATTGGAAAATGATGTACGTAATGCACAAAGCATCAATAAAAAAATTAAATTAAAAAAAAAAAAAACAGGGGTCTTGGGGCTGGAGAGATGGCCTAGCGGTTAAGAGCGCCAACCGCTCTTGCAGAGGACCCGGGTTCAATCCCCAGCACCCACATGGCGGCCGAGAACCGTCTGAGACTCCAATTCCAGGAGAACTCCATTTCCAGGGGAATCCGAGACCCTCTTCTGACCTCCGTGGCATTGCACGACATGGGTGCACAAACTTGCATGCAGACAGTACATTCATATACATACGGAAATAAATAAAATTAAAAAAATAAACAGGGGTCTTAAAGCCTAAGCAACACAAAGTTACTCCAGTGCATTGAGTAATGGACATCCAGGTTTTACTACATCTGTCTGTGAATATTATGTGCACAATGCCCTCTATATATTGGTTTTGGAATTCATAAATATATACATGAAATGACAAATACCAAAAATGCAACATAAAACACAAAATTAGAAAGTTATAGCATTGCAAATGAATAGAAGTTTCACAAATTTATTTCAGTGCCTTAGACCACTTTTTTTTTCTTTTTTAAATTTTTTATTTCTGTGACAGGGCAGCACTCTCATACATGTAGGCAATACACTTGTACATGTGCATAAAAGACAAGTAATAAATTACTGAAATAGATTTCTTGCATAAAAGAAAAGTAATAAATTACTGAAATAGATTTCTTTTTTTGGTTTTATGTGTACTAATGTATTACCTTGTTTTATCTTAGTAGGCCTCTGAAAAGACATATGTGTAATGTTTCCTCCCCTCTGGTGTCAGTAAGGCTGTTGCTGTGAGGATTTCCCACATGGACATGTGGGCGGGTTTTGTTTTATGATGAATGACAGCGCCTTAGACCACTTTAAGCATGACTTTTTTCTTGTTGTTGTTTATTTGTTGTTTTTGTTTGTTTTGTTTTGCTTTGGCAACAGGGTCTCCCTGTAGCCCAAGCTGGGTTGGAGCTTGCTATGTAATCCAGGCTGGCCTCCATTACACAGTGATCTCCCTGCCTCTGTCTCCTGAGTACTGTGATTAAAGGCGTGTACCACCATACCCAGCCATGCATGCTTCTTTTTGAAGAGTAGACTTTATGTCAGCCTGAAGTGCTCATTGCTGTATTATTAAGAAGATTTCAGAAGTGACCATAATGTCATAATGTACAATGTTCTTAAAATCAGATGTCCTTTCACACACACAGAGCCTCAGGCAGACAGACAGAGAGAGAGAGAGAGAGAGAGAGAGAGAGAGAGAGAGAGAGAGAGAGAGAGATCTTGGAAAATGGGGTACGTTGAATTGTGTTTTTACAGAATCATTAACTTGTTTAAAGGGCAGAATTAATTATGAACATTTCAAGAATAAATTTAGGATACGAAAGGAACTTTGAAATGATAAATTTAATTCTATGTCTTTTCCTGGGTAACAAAGAGGAGGTGTTAGGTGTCTATTGATTAATTGAGAGGAATATTTATTTTATTTTGTGAAGTTTTCTCTATATTTGACACACTGAAAATGAGAATTTGAGGGGTTGGAGAGATTGCTCAGTGGGTAACAGAGCTTGCTGTGCAAGCATAAGAACCTGAGTTCAAATCAATGTCACCCATGTAAAAAGCCTACCACAGCTGCACATGCCCGTATCCTCAGTGCAGAAGGTACAGGCAGAGACAGGGGACTCTGGGAGCTTGCTGGTTGCCAACCTAGCTGAACTGGCAAACCTCTAGTTCAGAGAAAGACATCATCTTAAGGAATTAGGCAGAGAACAATACTGGAAGACATCCAAACTCCCCTGGTCTCAGCATACACATATGCAAATTTCACACAGGCACGCACATACACACGCACATACACACACACACACACACACACACCACATAAAACAGAATTAAAAAGGATAGAAAAGGTGAGGATTTGAGAATGGTGAGATTAGAATGTCTTAAGTCACAGTCAGTGTAGTGTTTTTATAAGTTAAGATTTCTCTTTATCTAAAACAGAGCACTGATGTTACACATCTGTGACTTTCTCAGAGAACATGGAGGAAGTCCATGGCTCCTTTGAATTAGCTGCCCTGTCTGTATCAGTGGGACTAAATTACTGAATTATGTATGAATGTGGTGGTATCTGAAACCAAAACGCAGCTTGCTACAAGAGAACGAAGGCAATAATAATTAATAATAATAATAATGATAGTAGCCCAAGAAGATGCAGACTACAGTTCTGCTCTGGGCTAAAAGCCACTGATAATGCACACAATTATAACAGCAATTAAATATAAGTATAGGAGTCAGAAGGCAAATGGGGAAATGCTGGCTTCACCTTCAACACATCACTCTCCTTACAAGAAGGAAAAGCAGAGCAAACGAAAAAGCAGTGACTTTACTGGGACCCATTGGACAACTGAAGTTTGGGCACAACCTGCCACCTCGAGGTCTAGAGAGAGGGCGAATCCTATCAGGACTAACCGATGCTTACTGAGTGACAGCTTCAGGGTGCAGCTATGACCTCTGGGGACATTCAGACTGATGGTCTGAATGTGAAATGTCCCTGTTGACTTGCGTGTTTGAATGCCTGGCCACCAGCTGCTGCTGGTTGGAAAGGTCAAGGAGCCTTTAGAAGGTGGAGCCTTGCTGTAGGAATTACCTCCCTTCAGTGAGCCTTGAGGTTATACCAGGCCCCACTTCCTATCTGCTCTCCACTCCTGAAGGTGGGTGCCATGTAACCATCCAGCTCCTGCTTCTGCTTCATACTTTCTCCACCATGATGGCCTGCATCCCATTGAGCTGTAAGTCAGAAACAAGTCATCTTTTCTTGATTTGCTCGTCAAATATTCTGCAACAGCAACAAGAAAAGTAACAAACAGTGTAACTTTGACAACTTGATGTTCAGAGAGTGGTAAAAGGGAGAACAATAATTGCTTTTCTTTTCTCACATGTCTGACAAGGCACTGGTATATGAGGGTATTTCCCTCATATACCACTCTCCCAACATTCCTGGTTATGCCACTGCCTGCTGATAGTTAGCAAAGACCTCACAGGTTAAGGACACAAATCCACAGTCCTGCCCTGTTGTCAGAGACCAGGTGCACTCTCAAGTATCCTGGACTCATAAACTATTATTAAAAAATCAAGGGTTCCCTGGTCCCTCTTTAGTTTTGATAATTTACTAGGATGGTTCACAGATCTTAGGAAGGCACTTTACTTACCTTTTCTGATTTGTTATAAAATAATACAACTCAGGAAGCTCCAAATGAAAGGAACAGGAAGGGCTGGTATGCAAGAAGGAAAGACATGACAGGGTACCTGCTAATAATCCCAGCATTTGAGATTATAGATATATGGGGTCCCCAGAACAAGGTGCCTAACCAGACCAGGTGAGGCAGGAAACTAGGCTCAGGAAGAGACTCTGTCTCAAAAAATAAAATGGAATACCGTTGCAAAAGATATTCTGGCCCTCCAAACACACACACACACACACACACACACACACACACACATAGTTTTTTGAAACCTTGTCACAAAATATCCCAAGCATAGCATGGCTCATAGGCTGATTAGCACTAATCCCTACTTAAACACTCGTTATCCTCAATTTCTCTTAACTGATGGATAGTTCAACAGCTGTAACAAGACCTTAAAAGGTATATTAAATATTAAGGAAAAATACCCCCAGGTTTGAAGATATGAAGTAGACAAGAGAACCAAAGTCAGATATTCTGCAGACATAGAATTATCAGAGAAGAAATTTAAAATAGCTGTGGCTCATATATTAAGCATTCTAACATACAGCCAGCAACAGTCAAGAAAAGAAGAATAATGCAAACAGAGATGGAAATTCAAGAAAGAATTTAATGGAAAGCAAGAAATATTAAAGCACTGTACTCTAGCCCAGTTAACCCAAAGAAAGAAAGGGCAACTCCAAATCAATAGCATTTGTGATGAAAGGGGAAACATCACAACAGATTCTCATATGAGAATACTTCAAAAACCTATACTCCACTAAATTTGAAAACCTAAGAGAAATGGATGAATATCTGAAATTCTGGGATTATCCAAAGCTTAACCAAGAAGAGATTGACAGCTTAAACAGACCCATAATACCTGAGGAAATTGAAGATGTAATAAAAAGCCTCCCAACTAAAAAAAGCCCAGGCCCAGATGGCTTCACAGCAGAATTCTATAAAACATTAAAAGAGGTCTTACAACCATTACTACTCAAACTTTTCAGAAGAATACAGACAGAGGGAAATATCCCAAATTCCTTCTACGAAGCCAGCATCACCCTAATACCAAAACCAGGCAAAGACACAAACAAGAAAGAAAAATATAGACCCATATCATTGATGAACACAGATGCAAAAACTCTCAACAAAATACTTGCAAATCGCATAAGACCCACATCAAAAAGATCATCCATCATGACCAGGTTGGATTCATACCATAGACACAGGGATGGTTCAACATACGTAAATAAATAAATATCATAAAACACATAAATGGACTTAAAGACAAAAACCACACAATCATCTCAATTGATGCAGGAAAAGCTTTTGACAAAATCCAACATCCCTTCATACTTAAAGTCTTAGAGGGAATTGGACTGGAGGGATCATTCCTCAATATAATCAAAGCCATATACAAGAAACCCACAGAAAACATCATCCTAAATGGAGAAAAGTTGGAAGCATTCCCCTTAAAGGCAGGAACACTACAAGGCTGTCCACTATCTCCACTCCTCTTCAATATAGTGCTTGAAATGCTCGCTAGGGCAAGAAGGCAAGAAAGCAAAATTAAAGGAGTACTTAATTGGAAAAAAGGAAGTAAATACTATCCCTTTGTGCAGGGGATGCAACTTGAAAGTTGGGATTCTAAGCAAAAACTCCACCAGAAAACTCTTAGAAATGATCAAAAAAGTTTCAGTAAGTGGAAGGATACAAAATAAACCCAGAAAAAATCAGTTCCTTATACCAACAATAAAGCAACTGGACAAGGAATACAAGGAGAAGGACCTTCCCAAAACAATAGACCTCAAAAAAAAAAAAAAAAAAAAAAAAAAAACCTAGGAATAAACCTAACCAAAGCACCAAACATTTCTACATCAAAAACTTTAAAAAATTTTTAAAAGAAAAGAAAAATAATTGATGATACCAGAAGATGGAATTATTTCCCATGCTCATGGATTGGAAAAAATAATATAGTAAAAAATTCCATTCTGCCCAAATTAATAAACATATTAAATGCAACTCCCGATCAAAATCCGCATGAGCTTTTTCACAGAGTTAGAAAAAAAATCCTTAAATTCATATGGAAAAACAAAAGACCCCAAATAGCTAAAAGCAACCCGGAGAAAAAAGTGCAATACTGGGGGGGATTACATTACCAAGACGTCAAGCTATATTTACAGGGCTATAGTAATAAAAAAAAAAAAAAAAAAAAAAAATGGGCAAAAAAAAAAAAAAAAAAAAAAACAAGAAAACCATTGGGACCCATAGACTACACAACAAGATCACAGATACTTGAGCTCATATAGACTTTCAGCCACTCATATTTGACAAAGAGGCCAAAAAAAGCTCAATTGAGGAAAGATAGCATCTTCAGCAAATGCGTTGGCAAAACTGGATCACACATTTTTAGAGAGAAAGAAACAAAATTAAAACCCCTACCTCTCACCCTGTTACAAAAATCAAACTCCAAGTGGATCCAAAGATCTCAAAATATGAAGGCCTGAACCTTGAAGGTGATAAAATGAACAACAGCTATGGCTCACCCAACAGGGACATAGTGATAGGTAAGACTATGTGCTTTTATGCTTAACATTAGCGTCTTTGATTTTGATGCTTTTGTGCATTTATACATCAAATTCTATAAGTATAATCTACACCTTGTCCCTCCCTGTCCACACCCCCACCCCATCCCAGATCATGCTATTCTGCCATCCTGTCTTGCAATCTTTCTCTCGCTGTTTTTTTTTTTCTTTTATTTTTATGCTATAAGTGATAATCCTGATTACAAGCAATCCTTCATGCAAAATCATCTGCAGGCTGTTGTGTCCCCAAACCTCCCACAGCCCCACCAATCCAGTGGCGGTGTGACAGTTGTTTGTTCAATTTAGATGATCAAATGAAGTGTCCAACTACTTCTGTAGTTTCACCATTCACCCCAATCGAGCCTTACATTCTACCACGCCCACATCTTCCGCAGGTTGTTCCCTAAGCTAAAAACTGGGCTAGGCACAGGGGCACTTAAATGCATGAGAGGTAAAACAGTCCACATCTCTCTGAGCTGTTGACTTGGGACTCTGGTCAAATCTAGCTGTTTCCTTTCATGGCTGACAGTTTGTCCAGGAATTAACCTTTCGATCCACTAATGAAGAACAAGCAATTAATATCTAGTATTTATAGCAGTACTAATAGTTATGGAGTTACCTTTGGTATAGACACAAATGTTGGATATATTTGTTAATCTATGAGTTACAATTTTCCCCCCTGTTAAAATGACAGGTGTCTTAATGTGGCTTATAACATCTCCTAACCTGTAAGGGATTAAGCTTGTGGAATCAAGCCATGTGGTTATTCCTCCCAAGGAGAGGAGGCCAATAGCCAATTAGATTTGGACATTATAGGCAATGGCTGCCTCTCGTGCACAGTATTTCCAGGCAGGTGAGATGTACTGAGTGCTGGACGGTGGTAGTCATGCTGACTCATGGAGACTCATTAATTGCTTTTATTGGTTAGTGGCCTTTGGTACACTCTTCTGGCAATTCCAGAGGCCATCTGTCTTACACTTGCATGTGTAAAGGTCCAATACAGTCTCCTCCCATGTTAATGTCAGGTCTTCGGCAGCAGGGCTTTAGTTGCGCCTCTCTTCTTGTAGGTATCCCAACTTAGAAAACTAACTATGGGAAAAGATTTGTTTGTTCCAACAGGACAAAACGTCACCAACTTAACGGCTGAGAAAGAAAAGATACAGGTTTGCATTGAGTAGGATGTACCAAAAAGTGGCAACGGAAAGGCTGACCCGTCTGAACATTCAAAGGAAGAAAAGCCTCAGATTGCCATAAACATCGAACCCCTCTGTGGATCCTACATGTAACAACTAGTTATAATGAGTCCTAATGAAACTTACCTTCTAGGTGCCACAAAGGTTCTGATATGAGAGACTTCCTTGCCTTCCCACCCATAGAACAAGGAGAAATATGACAATGATGAGGTTGCTCCCCAACTGTAAATTGGAGACAACTATTGTAGAGGTAATCTCTTATAAAACCGGTAAAACTGCTTTCTTTAATTGACTACTAGACATGGGAACTGTGGAAGGGATTACTCTCAGTTCAGAACCAAATATAATACTAAAGTCCTAGGGCTATGCACTCAGGCAAAATATATTAATACAGGAGCTCTGACATCAGCAATGGATTGTTCTACCAGGTGGATGTTGGCCAGGGGATCCAAGGCCCCACAAAAGGAGGAGACTTTCTAAACCAGACAGCAGCCTCACAGGAAGTAAGGTCAACAGTTGACAAATGGGACCTCATAAAACTCACAAGCTTCTACAGCAAAAGAAACAATCAAGGAGGTGAAGAAATTTCTTCCCACAGAGTGGGAAGAAATCTTTACCAGTGACACATCTGACACATCTAACAGAGCATTAATGTCAAGAATATATAAACTACTCAAAAAACAAAGAAGTAAGAAGACAAATGACCTACTCAAAAGATGGAGTAAAGAACTGAACAGAGTCTTCACCAGTGAGGAATTAAAGATGGCTGAACACTAAAAAGTGTTCGTCATCATTAATAATTAAGGAAATGCAAATTAAAACCACTCTCAGATACCATCTCACTCCAGTGCAGCTAGCTAAGATGAAGAAAACAAAAGTCAACAGATGCTGGAGGGCTTGTGGGGAAAGGGGAACGCTCATCCACTCCTTGTAGGAATGTAAACTTGTACAACCACTATGGAAAGCAGTGTGTAGAACCCTTAAAAGACTCAGAATGAGCTTACCATCTGACCCAATCATAACACTCCTGGGTATATACCCCAAAGACTCATCCTACCACAAAGATATATGTGCATCCATGTTTATTGCAGCTCACTTCACAATAGCGAAGAGCTGGAACCAACCCATATGCCCCTCGACAGATAAGTGGATGACAAAAATGTGGTACATCTATATAATGGAGTATATTCAGCAGTAAAGAAGGATGGCATTATGAACTTTGCAGGTAAATGGATGGAGCTTAAAGCCATTATGCTGAATGAGGTGACACAGTCTCAGAAAGACAAATGGAGAATGGTTTCCCTCATTTGTGGATGCTAACACCAAATCCCCCAGACAAAAGGCAAGCTGAATGACAGTATGGTTATATTTTTGGTTTATCTGTAAGCAACTATGTTGTCATAATGTGAATCCCTCAATGGGCTCTAGAATCCACCCACCAATTATTTTCAGACTCTGTAATTACTGTATATGGGTGGAGAGCATGTATCCATATTTTAGAATAACATGAAATTAACAGAGGAAAATGTGAATTCCTAAGAATAAAAAAAGACTGAGAGAAAGATGCAGGACAGTTATGATAGAATACATGACCTGGGATGGATTGGGGTGGGGTGGGGGGAAGAGATAGGGGAATATGCCTGAACAGAAATGAAAAATGATGTATGAAATACATAAAGCATCAATAAAAAATATTAATTAAAAAATAAATAAAAGCACTGTAAAGGAAATAAAGAGGGGCTTTGATGGGCTCATCAGAAGATTGCACTCAGCTAAGAATAAAAAAGCCTGAAGACTGATTAATAAAAACTTCCCATGCTAAATTGAAATACAAAATTAGAATATTAAAAAATATGAAACATCCAAAAACTCTTGCACCACTTTGAAAAAAGTTAAGATAAATGTACTTAGAATAGCAGAAGGACAAAAACTGAATGGAGTAAAAAGGGTGTTTGAAGAAATAATGGCTGAGAACTTTCCAAAATTTATAAGAGACACGTCACAAGATGTAGCTCAGTTGGCTGAGTGCTTGCTCAGAATGTAAGAATCCTTGGGTTACATCCACAGCACAGCATAAAACTAGGATTGGCGATAGAGCATACCTAGAATCCCAGCACTGGGGAGGTGAAGTGAATCAGAAGCTCAGGGTCATCCTTGGATACAGAGCAAGTTGAAAGCCAAGCTTAAATATTCTCTCTATAAGAAGAATGAGGGGCTGGAGAGATGGCTCAGCTGGTAAGAACACTGGCTGCTCTTGCAGAGAACGTGCATTCAATTCCCAGTACCTACATGCAACTCCAGTTCCAGGGGAATCCAACGCCCTCATCTGACTCCATAGGAATTGCATGACACAGCTCACCTACCCACATGCAGGCAATAGACTCATACCCATAAAATACAAATAATAAAATATTTTTAAAAGAAGAAAAAGAGGAGGAGGAACAGGAGGAAGAGGAGGAGAATCTTTAGAAAGAGAGAAAATGCCATAAGGAATAACCCCAAATACAAGTAAATTAAGACAGTTGAAGCGATAATAAATGAAACTACTTTTTTAAACTTTATGTTTACTTAAAAGCTATTTTTGTTTGGTGGAGTAACAGGAACAGGAGACGCAACAGAGGAGAAGAATCAGAGGGAAAATCTCCTAACAATTATTTGCACTTCACATGAGATGTGGACTTAAATTCATTCAATTGTAGAGTGAGAAAATAATATGGATGCTTCTGATTTCCAGTCTAGCATCAAAAAGCCTGGAAATCAGCATTCATTCGACCCAGAAATAAGCAAGAAGCTAAACACACGGAACAACACATAACTCTTCTTTTATCTGTCAGGGAAGGAAAATCACAAGGAAAACCATTGTCCTTAAAAACAGTATGGGAGAGATGACCCAGCAATTAAGAGTACTGCTGTTCTTGCAAAGGACCTGGGTTCAATTCCCATAACCCACATGGCAGCTAACAATAGTCTGTAACTCCGGTTCCAGGGGATCAGACACCTACTGACCTCCACAATCATTGCATGACACAGGTGTTCTTATGTACGTGCAAAATAATCAATAAAATATTAAAATATAGTAAATATGTAACCCAGAACCTTGACAACTGTCACTTGAGAAAAGACCCACAGGTACTGATAGTGAGGAGAACCAGTATTGGGGTGAGGTGACTGGAAGCTACAATTGATGGATTTCTGGCAGTTAAATTTTTCATCTAGTCATAGGGGAGACATCATCCTTCTGTAAGCTTTACCACCAAAGGCCCTACAAGGTCCCCTCAGTGATTATAAGAGACAAAGACCACTGGTATTTCCAGCAAGGAAAAGGAAAAGGGAACCATCTTGAGATACTGTGGAGCATTCAGTTTTTCTTACAAGGGTTGACATCAGTAGACTAACCAGAGTCTACCCTGCTGGGAGTTCTCCAGAACCCAGGAAAAGGAGAAAAGATAGCTCTGAATGCTGGCTCACTCAAACCTGTTAAATGGAAGCTAGGAAATCTGCATTCGAGCCAGGCTGCCCCACTATGCCAGACAGGGATTGAGAGGCGCATATCTAGTTCACAATCTGAAAGTGCAGGTTTACTAAAAGACTGAAATCCAGGGACTCTTCCCCACTGTCACATACCTGAATGCTTAGTCACACCAGCTCCTCTACCCTGTACAGCAAGTACAGGGAATGAGGAAAAATGAATATAGATAAACAGGAGTGCACGCGGGAGCACACACACACACACACACACACACACACACACCACACAAATAGGGAATTTAAACAACCATGATCGATATGATAAAGTCTAAAGTGGATAAAAGGATAAAATCCTGCAGGGTCACATTGCTAACACAGGGAAAGACATCATCCAAATGAAACTTCAATATGTGCATAGTAACTTGAAGTTAACTGGATTAAGCAGGCTAATTGAAAAACAGTCATTATTATGCAGCTAAACCTCAAGATATGTCTCCACTCTGTACATGAGAAATATATTTTATATTAAAAGATTAAATAGGTAAAAAAAATGAAAAATGTATTCCTGATCCTCTGTATTTATGGCTTCTCCATCAGAATATTCAACAAGTTTTGGATAGAACATATTAAGGTTGAGGCTGCCACAGCAGTTGAGAGCACGTACTGCTCTTGCAGAAGACACAAGTTCAGTTCTCAGCACCCACATCAGGTGGCTCATCCTACCTAAAAGTCCAGCTCCAGAGGATCTGAAAACTCTGTCCTCTGCAGGCACCTGCACTCATATGCCCATATACCCATGCAGGCACACGTGCATATACATAATTGCAAGTAATTACAGTTTTAAAATTACAAAGAAATATTCAGTAAAATATCTATAGGAATAAGAATACAAATAAAAATAATATGACATAAGGATAATTTATATAGCACTTACATTGCATTAGGTATTATGAGTAGTTTAGAGACAATTTAAAATTATGGAGAAGTATGCATAGGTAATCTGAAAGCACTGTGACATTTTGCAAAAAGGGACTTGAACATCCATCTAGCCTGTCATGTGCATGAGTGCTTTAGAACAAATAGGAGGTAAACATTAACCACAATAAAGCTCAAGTGACTATACTAGTATCAGATGAAATAATCTTGAAGTATAAAATGAAATATTACTATAAATAATGTGAACATAATGGTAAAAGGATAAAAGCATCAGGAAGATATATCAATTCTAAGCATAAGCGCACCTCAAAGCCTAGTACCAGATGCATGTAATAAAGGTGAACAGAATGGAAGATAGTTCACAGTGACAGCTGCATATTTCACAAACTGACTCTCCATAGTGCGGAAAACTAGTAGTGGCAGAAAGTTAACTTGTACAAACTTCCTGTCTCAGTCCCCCCACATACTAAGATTACACCATGTATCCCCTCTGCCCCCTCCTAATACTGAGATGACACACATGCACGCCACACCTAACCTTTTTAGGTAAGTGGTTGGGTAGAACTCAGGTCGGCATGCTTGCTGTGCACTTTCCCCCTGAGCCATCTCCTCAGTCATATTATTGCTACTGCAATTTAATGGAAGATACTAGGAGCAATTGCAACCAGCAGGGCCTAACAGATGTCTGCAAATGCTCCTACAACTATTGAATATACATCTTTCTCCGATGTACATGGTACATCCTCTAGGACAGCTCATAAAATAAACTACAAAACATTTATGGTGAATAGAATACACAGTATGCTTTCTGAAAATAATGGAACAAATAGAAAATAACAAAAAAATCCAACTTAGAAACACAGATATGCATTTAGTTAGTTAGTTAGTTAGAAAAGAAACCCCCAAAGCCAAAAAGTCAGAAATACTCTGACATGAATTAAAATTAAGGAAAAAAAAACCCTAAAACTATTTATACAATAAAGTTGAAGCAAAAGCTACTGGGAAACATGGGAGCGTGAAGCAGCCAGAAAATGCAAATGATTTCAAATCAGTGATCTAACGTTAAGCACTGAAAATAAAGTAAATCGAGTCATAAGCATGCAGAGGTAAGAAAGAATTAAAAACTAAATTAAGATTACAGAAACAGAATGGGAAAATAACAGAGAATGTTATTGCAAAAGAACGTTTCTTTGAAAATTTGTCAGATTTTTAGCTAGACTGACCAATAAAAAAAGAAAACTATTCAAATGGAATCAAACATTCAAAGAATTACTATTATTATTGAGAGTAGAGAAAAAAGAACATTATGAAGGAAATGCTTAAAATTTTGCAAGATAATTTAGATAAATTAAGAGGGATTAACTTTTTTCCAAAATAGAAAAAAAAATGAAAGTTGAATCCCCAAAGTAGAAAAATCATCATCATATGTATTTCTTGTTATTAGACTGAAATTGTAATATTAGAGCTAGGGAGATGGCTCAGCTGGTAAAGTGCTGGCCAGGCAAGCATGTGGACCTAGGTTCCATACCCAGCACCTACACACAAAATTGATGTGGTTTGCTCCATAATCCCAGCACTGGGCCATCAAGAATCAGAGTCAGAGTCTCTCTGGAACTCATTGGCTAACCAGCCCATCCGAATCGGTGAACTCCAGGTTGAGTGTAAAACACTGTTTCAAAAAATAAGGCAGATGACTGAGGAGATGGCTCAGCTGGTAAAATGCTTGCCTTAAAAGGGTAAACACATGCGTTCACATCTCTAGCACCCAGGTCAATGCCAAATGCCAGATGACTATAGTGGCCTCCCTATGATTCCTGAGCTCAGAGAACAGAGACAGAGGATGCCCAGAGTAAGGGGCTAGTTAAACTAGCTGCATAGGAGAGTTCTAGGCTCATTAGAGAGACTGAGCCTCACTGAATATGATGAAGAGCAATCAACAAAAACTCATCACATCGTCAGACTTATGTGCTCAAATGCTCCTGAAATCACACACAAGTGCTCCCACACACATGTGAACAGACACAAAACATACACAAAGATACATTAAAGAAAATAAGATGGAGGTGATTAAGGAAGACACTCAATTTTGACCTTTGTCCATGAGAGGCATCTACACACTTGCACACACATGCAACTGAAAATTTTCACACTTATGAGCATACAGACACATATACATTTTTAAAAGATTCAAATAAATAGCGATAAAAATTCAGAAAGAAAATGGCCCAGATGTCATCAACTACTAAGCTCTACCAGGCATTTTAAAAATAATAAATATACACTTATTTTAAAATGTATTACAGATACATATCCAAAAGATCCACCATGACCAATTCAGCTTTATTCCAGAGATGCCAGGATTGTTCAATATACACAAGTCAATAAATGTAATAAATCATATAAAATGGACTTACTGAAAAATCATATGTCCATCTCAATAGATGCAGAAAAGGCCTTTTAACAAAACTCAGCATGGATTCACATTAAAAGTCCTAGAAGGAATTGTATTGGAGGGAACAAACCTCAACGTAACTAAAGCTATATAAACAAAACCACAGCCAACACCATTCAAAATGGAGAAAAACGGGAAGCATTCCCATTAGAATCAGGAACCCAGATAATGTCTACTATCTCTACTCTGCAACATAGTGCTTTAAACTCTTGCTAGAGCAATAATACAACAGAAAGAAATTACAGGAGCACTAATTGGAAAGGAAAAGGTCAAATTATCACTATTTGCAGACAATATGATATTATACATAAGAGATCTGAAAGTTCCACAAGAAAACTGCTAGAGATAATACTTTCAGTAAAGTGTCAGATTATAAAATCAACTTATAAAAATCAGTAGTTTTTCTATATACCAATAACAAAAAATCAGTGAAAGAATTTGTGGCAACCCTCCAAGTTACAATAGTCTCAAAAAGAAAAGAAAACATATTAGGAATAAGCCTAATCAAAGGTATTAAAGATCTCTACAGTGAAAATTTTAAATCTTAAAAAAAAAGAGATAGAGGAAAACACTAGTAGAAATGAAAACAATTAGAGAAACAATTATAAAGAATGCAGAGTGCCAGGCTTGGTGGTGCAAGCCTTTAATCCCAGCACTTAGGAGGCAGAGGCAGGCGGATCTCTGTGAGTTCAAGGCCAGCCTGGTCTACAAAGTGAGCTCCAGGCCACCTGAGACTAAAGGGAGACCTTGTCTCAAAAGGACAATAAAAAAGAAAAGAAAAATGAAATGCAGATGAACATCTGTTACAATTGCACACATTAAAAACTCTAATGAGGGGCTGGAGAGATGGCCTAGCGGTTAAGAGCGCCGACTGCTCTTACAGAGGACCCGGGTTCGATCCCCAGCACCCACATGGCGGCCGAGAGCCGTCTGAAACTCCAATTCCAGGAGAACTCCAGCTCCAGGGGAATCCGAGACCCTCTTCTGACCTCCGCGGCATTGCACGACACGGGTGCACAGACCTGCATGCAGACAGTACATTGATACACATACAGAAATAAATAAAAATTAAAAAAAAAAAACTCTAATGAAAACGATCCAGGAAATTTCCATAAATTCAAGATTATTTTAATATACAAACAGCAACTACCGGCACACACACCATATTAATAAAAGAAAAAAATAAAATTGCATAGTTTTATCAATAAACCTAGGAAAATCAGTTGACAGAACCTCATCCTTTTCACAGTAAAAACAAAGCACAATAAGACAAAAAAAAACACTCAACAAGTTAGGAAGAGAAATGAAATTGCACAATCTAATAAAGGAATCTACCACAAATAAAACGACAATAACAACAACAAAAAGAGCTAACAATATATTCAATGGAAAATGACTGGGTCATTTTCCCTTTGAGATTAAGTAATGCACATTTTAATAGCTTCCTATTAAAGTTCATTGCCAAAGAAAATGGAATAAAGTTCATGTCGAATATAAAAGAAAGAGAAAATTACTCTACTTGTCAAAGATATGATATTACATATAAAAATATTAAGGAGTCCATTTAAAGGCTGTTAAAAAGTGTTCAATAAGATGAGATTATTATATAAGATTCTGTTCTATGCCCATAGTAGAAATGATCAATAAGAAAATAAAATTAATATAGTATAATTCTACTTAAAATAGCAACAAAGGAATAAAATGCTTAGAATTCAATTTTCTAAATTATGTATATATGTTTCTGTGTAGGTACATATTGGCTGTGGAGGCAAGAAGTGGATGTCAGAACCCCTGGACCGAGAATTACAGAATTACAGGCAGTTTTGATCTGCTTGACTTGTGTGCTAGGAAGTGAACTCCAGTCCTCTGCAAGAGCAGTAAATGTTCTTAACTGCTAAGCCGTATCTCCAGCCCTTAGAATACTTTTTAACAATGGAAAACGTGTACTCAGAAAACCATAAAATACTACTGAATTATATTAAATAGAACAGAAACAAAATTTTTCTTGGTTATGTAATTGCCTATATTAAGGTAATTGAGGGCTGAAGAAAAATGGTTCAGCAGTTAAGAGCATGAACCATTATTGTTCTTACAGACCTGGGTTCAAATCTCAGCACCCACATGGTGCTGAACTATATATATATATATATATATATATATATATATGTGTGTGTGTGTGTGTGTTGCGTTTCTATAACTCCAGGTCCAGGGGGACCTGACACCTCTTTCTCTCACCAAGGGTCCTGCATGACATGGGTGCACTTATAACAATCATACACATAAAATAAAAATTAAATATTTAAACTTAAAAAAACAAAATTCCCCAAATTAATAATAAGTGTAATGATGCTATACAATATGCATAAGTATAATGTGTAATTTTAATGTGTCTTCAATATCAGTAATTAACGACCAGAATTTGAAATTCAAAAATATTCGTTATAGCACTGAAATAATAAAAAGCATATACACAACAATGTATATAGGTAAGATCTACAAGTGGCAACTTACAAAGCTCTAATACAGAAAACAAAGAAGATTCAAAAACTTGAAAAATATTTTGTGTTTATTGACAAGATTACTCAATAATATTATTAGAACTAATTCTTGTCAAACTGATGCACAGATTCAACTAGAATTCTAACAAGGCATTTAGTAGATATTGGCAATATGACTCTAAAATTAAAATAAAGAAACGTCAGTCTAGCACTTAAGAAAACCAATCAGATAGTAGAACTCATTGTATCCAAATTGAAAACAGAATAAAGCTAACTAAACATGGCATCACAATATTTCTGAATATATAGGAGTGTAGATTGATGAAAGGATATTAGATACCAGAATCTGCTCCTCACAGATACACTCTACCTTCTGATAAACAAAAGTAATGGGAAGCCTTTGAATCAAATAGTGCTGGTACAGCTAGTATTCAGAGAGAGAGAGAGAGAGAGAGAGAGAGAGAGAGAGAGAGAGAGATTAAACTAGATACATCTTACAACTTTACAGTTTTTATAAGAATTAAAAATGGTTAGTAGAGATAAATGCAAAATTTAATATTGATACAATGTTGAACAAAATAGCAAAAATTCTACCTTAATTTGATTTGGTGGTGAGATTTCTGATGTACCACCAAAATTACAGTCCTTAAAAGAAAACAAGCTTGGGGCTAGAGATGGTTCAGTGTTTAAGAACACTGACTGCTCTTGCAGAGGACCCAAGTTCCAAACCCAGCACCCACATGATGGCTAAAACTGTCCATAACTCCAGTTCTATGGAATCTGCTGCACTCTTTTGACCTTCTCAGGCATTGCATAACATGGGCACACTTACATACATGCAGCCAATACACCAATACACATACAGTAAAAATAATAAAGGGGCTGGAGAGATGGCTCAGCGATTAAGAGCACCAGCTGTTCTTGCAGAGGACCCGGGTTCGATTCCCAGCACCCACATGCCAGCTAAGAACCATCTTTAACTCTAGTTTCAGGGAAATACGACCCCCTCTTCTGACTTCGGCAGCATTGCACGACACAGGTGCACCAATCTACATGCAGACAGTACACTCATACACATAAAATAAATAAATAAAAATATTTTTAAAATAATAAATAAAATATTTTTTAAAAAGAAAACAAGATTGACACTCTTAAGAATTGAAAGGTGATGGCATTAAGTAATGGAAAGAAAATCTACGGGTCAGTAGAAATTGCTTATAAAGTACATCACACACAACAAGAATGGGGCTCAGCACATAATGTACATCATACAATTAGTAAGGGGCACGCAGTTTATAATC
This sequence comes from Rhizomys pruinosus, assembly GCA_009823505.1. Taxonomy (NCBI): domain Eukaryota; kingdom Metazoa; phylum Chordata; class Mammalia; order Rodentia; family Spalacidae; genus Rhizomys; species Rhizomys pruinosus. Next base: position 866,121 of record VZQC01004706.1, read on the forward strand.
AAAATCATACCCAAGTAGCATGGGGCACGCAGTACATAAAGTACATCTCAAACAAAAGCAAAGCCTACAAACTACTTTTAGAACTCAAAACTAAGTAAACAAAGAATTTTATTGAATTGTTATGTGTTTCATACATAATTTTACAGTCAGTCTTAATCACCATTATTCCCACTTCTCCCTTGATACCCTCCCTCTCCCCACCACCTGCAGTTCACACCTTCTGTCATTTGTGCTAGAGTCCATTGAGCCAAATTACTCTCCCCTCTCACTCCTCAGTGCCAGCTCCTCCCCTGAGCTCTACTCAGCCTATCTGGAGTCTCTTTTCTCAAAAAGGCCAGGTCTTCCTCACCTGACCACCATCTGCTGCCAATATTTCTTCAGCCAAGGTTGGGCTCTGCTACCCATTTTTATACTTCTGTGCTGTGTTTTTGTCTAGCTGAGCTTGCATGGGTCTTGTGCATTATGACACCATTGCTGTAGGTTCATCTGAGCAAGGTCCTTCAAGCCTGTAGGACTCTACTTCCATATGGTCATGAACTGCCTCCCTGGCTCTTACAATCTGTCTGCCCTCTCTTCCACAATAGTTCCAGAGCCCTGGGTGAGTGAAGTTTAATGTAGGACTCCTGCCCAAGGAACCACAGTCTACAGACTCTTACTCTCTATGCTGGACATTTGTGACTTCTCTGGCCCTTTGTTACATGAGAGAACTTCATTGGTGAGGACTGAGAGATGTGTTACTGTATTCTTTACCCCTAGTTCTATGTCAAATAAGCCTTAGGTGTAGAGATCATAGATGTGCCACTTAGGCTTGGGCAATTTTCAGTCTCTATGTACAAACAATTGTAGAATCCTGTAATCTCCATCTTTTGCAAAAGAATCTTTGATAAGCAGTGATTGGAATACTTTATGTAAATATAAGGATACAAATTTTTCACATGGTAAGAAATTACATTTGTCTAGGTATGTGACAGCTTTAAGGTTTCCTGGAAGATGTATGACCTCTCTAGTCATGTGTATTTGGGTATGTTTACAGTACCACACATGAGTTTCCTCCCACTGAGCTGGCTTTAAGTCCAATTAGATAGCTGTTGATTACCCCCAAGATAAAAGTGCCACTACTGCACCTATGTTTGTTTACTGTGCTCATCACTGATGTCATTATTAGGCCTTGAAGCTGGGGTTGGACCACTGATTGAAGTTCTCCCTTAGTGTCCTCCAAAGTTATGAGAGCTAGCCTTCAGAGGAGGTGGCTTTCAGGTCAGTTCCACCTGCATTGCTCTAAATCCTGCGTCTGAAGTATATCCTGTCTTCTGCAATACTTTCAAATTCTGGGAGGCAGTCAAGGGGTGTGGCACTGTGTAATTTTTGGAGCGTCTGGACTGCCCTGGCCAACAACTCAAAGGAAGGTTTCTCCTGTCTGGCACTGTTTCTTTTTATTTAGCCTTCAGTGAGACACATGGAATCATACAGAGATATTGCATCTGTAGGTGTTTGGATTAATAATATACCCTGTGGTTTTTATACTAGGTATGCATTATTTATCTCTTCTCTCCCTGTCTAACCCTCCCACCATGCCCTCTCCATTTTTGTCACTTCTCCCTTGATAATACCTGTCTCCCATGGTCCCACCTCTCTGAGGCCCTCCTTCCCCTTTATCCCTGTAGTTCTTTGTATAACCCTTCCTCTCCCCCTGTCTCCTACTGTTCTCTCTCGTGTTTCTTTTTTCCCCTCTAACTTTCTGGTTCCTTTCCATTTTTCTGGTTCCCGCATTTACATCAGGATATAGACTCACATGTAAGGATTTGGTGCTAGGATCGCAAATGAGGGAGAACATAGGTCGTTTGTTTTTCTGAGTTTGTGTTACTTTACTTAGGATAAGTTTCTATTTACATCCATTCACCTGAAAATTTCATTATTTTGTCTTCCTTTACCACTGAGTAGAACTCCTCTGTGTAAATATAGCACATTTTCTTTATCCGCTGGTCAGTTGAGGGACACTTAGGTTGCTTCCTTAGCTATTGTGAAGAGCATCAACGAACACTGATGTACAAGTATCTCTGCAATAGGAAGAGTCCTCTGGTATATGCCAAGGAGTGGTATAACCTGGTTGAAAGGTAGGTTCCCTTTCAGTTCTTTAAGTGTTTTCTCCACATTGCACTCCATAGGGAGTGCATAAGTCTGCAATCCCACCAGCAGTGAATGAGTGTTCCCATTTTCCCACAACCTCTCCAGCATTTCATATCATTTGTTCTCTTGATCTTATCCAGTCTTACTGGGGTAAGATGAAATCTAATTTTTTTGCTCTTGAATTTATAAAAATGCACATTCATATAGTATGAAATGAACATATTTTAAGAAATTTTAAGCATATACACCATTGTTTGACCTCACAAAATTGATTTTGATGGCATTACACAAGGTTCTTCAATTTACCAAGGATTCAATTGTGAGCCATTCTTCTTTATTTTTGGACAAGGTCTTCTTCCTAACTGCAGGCCCAGAACCCACTATGCAGACCAGGCTGACCTAGATTTCACAGAGCTCCACCTGCCTCTGCCTCCCAAGTGTGGGGATTATAGATGTGCAATACCAGGCCTGGCTTCACTGAGAGATTCTTTGTAAGTTGTAAAGAACCAGTTTTTCCAGTCTAAAAGAGAGGTTAAGATACATCCTGCAGTAGCACATGCCTGATTTAGCATAAATGTGTGGAAGAGAGGACATGTGGCCAGCAAGAAGGCCTTGGAGAGAAGATACTGAGAAGTTAAAGATGCCCCATAGAGCAGACTTGTCAATACTGCATCAAAATCTCAACTCTGAGGACCATAATGTATTCGAGTACACCTGTACTCTTTCTCATTAAACACTCATTTACATGAGAAACCACATTATAGTGATTAACTTTTCAAAGAGCTTTGCAGAGGCCCTATAATTACGTTCTGAAACATTGGAGTTTCCTTAATGGAAACAAACTCCCAATGAAGAACAGAGAAATTTAAAAACCCAAACAAGAACAAACCAAACTTTGTAAGTGTTTAACTCAGGCTAATGTATTTGCCAAGCAAATGCAAGCTGCTCCCCAAGCTTTGAGGCAAGGAGGAAGAGGTGGCTGCGTGCACTGCTTTCATTTCAGATAATAGCCTGCCATCCCTGGGAAGGTGGTACAGCAGGTCTCCAAGCACCATCTCTTTCTAATCCTGACTCAGTGCTTCCTCCTAGACTTCTAGCCTGTTGAAAGTATATTTAAGCTATGCAAAGCTACAGCACCCTAATTGATGCTATTTGAGGTGTTTTTTAAAGAGTTAAGAAAAATACATAAAACATACAAATAATTAGAACATACAAATAATTAGAACCTAGAATACTGCTCTAATTTTATTTCTATTTTGGGTTGTTAAAATAAAAACAAAGTCTATAAATGCACAGTTCCAGGGTTTATTCAGATTTGTCAACAGTTCTTTGGCAATGTTAGGCATGTAACAGGACTGCGCTACGTTGATTTACATACTTTGATCAGAAATCTAAAGTCTTTACTTTCATTAGAAACCAACTAGAAATTACCAAATGTTAAGTCTTTAAGTCTTAAGAACTCTTAGCAAACAGAATATAAATTTTTCCTGATAATGAAATTATGTGGCATTTTCTGCTGTTACACAAACTCCATCATTACAAGAGCAACAAAATTGTAACAGCATATTTTGCAAAAATCTTTTAAGGTAACTTTAGTATAGTATCAGAATAAATTAATAGTAAATATATTATTTTTTGATGGCAAAACCCAAGAAAATGAAAAGATAAACAGAAGCACAGTACCAGCAGTAAAAGTTGAACCAAGTGTGTTGGGGGGGGTAAACAAAGCATTCATATATTTGTAATGAAGCCAAGTAATCATTCATTTCTCCTCCTGTCTAGGAATCATCAATCACACAAAATAAATAAACTTAAATATGATAATCCTAAATGGAAACCTGAACACATGAGGCCTAGAGCTCTGCCCAAACTTTTGAGATTCATACAGTGCAAGTTAACCAATTCTGTTAAAAAGCAGCTATAAAAATATACATCATCACATACAGAGCTTCAAAATCCAGTTAAGAGCAGAGAAAAACTAGAAATTCTTTTTTGATTTATATATATATATATATATATATATGTTGTATAATGTTTAAATCATATTAAAGATACCTATATGTCCATTTCTACCTCATACTACCATTAGCTCACAGGATCTGAAAATTATCACCCTCTGATGAATCATTCCTACCTCCTCTTCCTCTACTCTCCCCAGTCTCTGATCACTACTATTTTTTCTACTTTCAATATACATGCAGTAAGGTTTTAGATTCTACATGTCAAGGAGATATTCTTTTCTTCCTGTGCCTGGTTTANTATAGGTTATTATCTGTAACCAGATTAGCGACACTTACCAGAGCTCTTATAATACCAGAACACTACAAAAGAGAGAAGAATTACTCTCAAAATATAAGATATGAAAAATTACTTTGTCAAATAATTGTATAAGTCACATCAGGAACAAGATTACAACATCAAATATAATTATCTTATCTAAGAGGCATCTATTATAGTTCGTAGTGTTTCCAAAGGACTCGAATCAACTCAGTATTATCAGACTTTACTTGAAATGCTAATTCCAAAATGACAATTAGGTAAGATATAGGCGCTAACAGATTTCTATTGAGCACTCTATTAAGAATAATACCAAATAATAAAAAGAACTAGTGAGTTTACGTTAACCGCACTCTTAGAATAATAACACAAACTCTCGAAAAACAGTCAGATAGATAAAGCTTAAACGATAAACCTATCATTTATCGATCATCAAAATATTTTGCGTGAAACATAGAAATAAATAAGGGCTAGTGAATACTAATTTGAATAGAAAGAATATTGACAGTCATCAAGTATATTCTCTGGACTACCTTCTACAAGATAGAGCGATCGTCTAACGCATTGTCTGGGTAAAAGGCAAATATTAGATACCAATGAATATGGTGGAGCCTCTACGCAGATATTCGAAACATTCCTCACACTATCTTGTTGACTAAATAGCTCACAAGCTAAGTAAATTCAGAGAGAGACAGTGTAAGTGGAGGAGGAGATCCTGAGTGATGGTGGAGAATTCATTATAGTGCTGGTACATGCAGTATTCTCAGAGGGAGAGGAGTAGGAGGAGAGAGAGGAGAGATGAACTAGGAATGTAAGAACATGCATTACGAAAGACGTAGTACTAGTTTTGAGAGATATGAGAGAGAATAAGAAATTTGAGTTTCAACTAGGATAATACATGCATTAGCACTCAAAAGCAAAATTATTAATCTTTGATACGTATATGTTGATTCAAATTAAATTAGCGAAAAATAAATTGCTACCATATAAATTTGAATGTTGGGTTTGGTTAGATTTTCTGAGTAGATAGATATCACCAATATGTAAACAAAGATCTCCTTAAAAAAGTGAATAAGAACAAATCTACCGGAGACATAGAGAGTTTGTGACATGTTTACCAGAACAAACTGAAATCTGCTCTCTAATAATATTTATATTGCACTACCATTAAGGATGGTAGGGGGAAGGGGTGTTGGGTGGGATGAAGAATACTCCTCCCAGAAATGATAGATCTTATTCCCCAAAACCCCCAATTACAAAGGTCCCAATCACCAAAAAAAGCCACAACCCACCCCACAGCTTAGTGGGGCTAATGGGCATGAAAAACTGCTATACCTAGATCTTCCCGCCTCTCGGAGCAGGTTTCTGTCTCTGCAATAGCTATACTACTCTGAACCTGCTTCTTGCTCTCAGCATCAGGGCCACTCAAGTTTTGCCATACACAATAAGGGCACAACCCTAGTAACCAATACAATCGCAACGCGCAAATACAACTCAGAATATCGAGGATCAACTCAAAAAGATACTAGAACTCACCACACACGCGCGAACTAGAGAGAACTCAGGTTCTTATGGAACTGGCTGCACATCCTTTTTGACCCCCTCTCTCAAGCGCATCTGGCATTACATTAGAGCAAGCACCACAGCTGTTACCTTGTTCCAGAGGACCCCATGCCAGGCCAAGGTTCGACACTATCTTCAGCACCCTTTCAACATGCCACCTAGTAACAAGAACCATTCTATATAACTCTAGGTTTCAGAGTGAGAGAAATACGAATGGCCCCCTCTCTCTCGGACGATCAATGCCAACCAGAGCCTGAGGTCTATTGTGGCCAAACGAACACAGGACCCGTATTGCACCACCAGGTCATATATGCAGACACGTAACAGCTCAATACACACCTAAAACAATACAATCAATAAGAACACAATTTAATTTAAAATAATAAATAAAATATTCTTAAATATAAAAATACACAACGAAGGTGACACTCTTAAAGAAATTGAAATGAGGTGCATGGCCACTTATAGTCAATGTGAAAGATAAAATCATACGGGTCAGTGAGAAAAGTCTGATGACTGTAATCAAAGTACATTCAAGACAAAAGCAAAGGGCCTGAACACAACTCACTTATCTAGAACTTCAAACAATCTAAGTAAACAAAGATCTTAAATTGAATGTATGTGTTTCATACATATAATTTACAGTCAGTCTTAATCACCTATTATTCCCACATTTCTCCCTTGATAACACCACTTTCCTGCCCCACCCTGGAGTTCACACCTCTGTCATTTGTGCTAGAGTCCATTGCAGCCCAAATACTCTCCCCTCACTCCTCAGTGTCAGCTCACCCCCTGAGCTCTAACTCCAGCCTATCTGGAGTCTCTTTTCTCAAAAAGGCCAGGTCTTCCTCACAAAACCGCAATCAGCTGCCAATACTCCTTCAGCCAAGATTGGGCTCAGCTACCTATTTCTTTATACCTTCTGCTGGCTGTGTTTTGCTTAGCTGAGCTATCATGAGGTCTATTGTGCATTATGACCACCATTTCTGTAGGTTATCTGAGCAAGTCCTTCAAGCCTGTTAGGACTTCTACTTCCATGATGGTCCATTGAACTGCCCCCTGCTTTACAATCTGTCTGCCCTCTCTTCCCACAATTAGTTCCAGAGCCCTGGTGTAGTGACAAGTTAATGTAGGACTCCTGCCCAAGGAACCACAGTCTACATGACTCTTACTCTCTATGCTGGACATTTGTGACTTCTCTGGCCCTTTGTTACATGAAGAAGCTTCATTGATGAGGACTGAGATGATGTCGTTACTGTATTTCTTTTACCCCTAGTTCTCTATTGTTCTTAAGCCTTAGGTGTAGAGATCATAGATCTGTGTGCCACTTTAGGCTTGGGCAATTTTCAGTCTCTATGTACAAACAATTGTAGGAATTTACCTGTAGTATTCTCCATCTTTTGCAAAAGAATCTTTGATAAGCAGTGATTGGAATACTTTATGTAAATATAAGGATACAAAATTTTTCATCCCATGGTAAGAAATTATCATTTGTTCTTAGGTATGTGACAGCTCTTAAGGTTTCCGATGAAGAGGTTGTATGACCTCTCTAGTCATGTGTATTTGGTTTTGTTTACAGTACCACACATGCGTTCTCCTTCCCACTGAGTAGGCTTTAAGTCCACATTAAGATAGCTGTTTGATTCCCCAAGATAAACAGTGCCAGCTACTGCACCTTATGTTTTGTTATTATCACTGGCATCATCACTGATGTCATTATTAGGCCTTGAAGCTGGGGTGGACCACTGATTGATATTCACCCTTAGCAGTTTGCATAGTGTTTTCCAAAACTTTGAGAGCTAGTCCTCAGGGAGGTGCTTTCAGGTCAGTTCCACCTGCATTGCTCTAAATCCTGCGTCTGAAGTATACCCTGTCTTCAACAATACTTTTCGAATTTCTGGGAGGCAGTCAAAGGCCGTGGTAGTAGCCTGGGTAATTTGTGGAGTGTCTTGGACTGCCCTGGCCAACAACTCAAAGGAAGGTTTTCTCCTGTCTGGCACTGTTTCTTTTTATTTAGCCTTCAGTGAGACACATGGAATCATACAGAGATATTGCATCTGTAGGTGTTTGGATTAATAATATACCCTGTGGTTTTTATACTAGGTATGCATTATTTATCTCTCTCTCCCTGTCTAACCCTCCCACCATGCCTCTCCATTTTTGTCACTTCTCCCTTGATAATTACTGTCTCCATGGTCCCACCTCTCTGAGGCCCTCCTTCCCCTTTATCCCTGTAGTTCTTTGTATAACCCTTCCTCTCCCCCTGTTCTCCTATGTTCTCTCTCGTGTTCTTCTTTTCCCCTCTAACTTTCGGTTCCTTTCATTTTTCTGGTTCCCGCATTTTACATCAGGATATAGACTCACATGTAAGGATTTGGTGTCTAGGATCCAAATAGGGAAACATAGTCGTTTGTTTCTGAGTTTGTGTTTACTTTACTTAGAGATAAGTTTACATTTACATCCATTCACCTGAAAATTTCATTATTTTGTCTTCCTTTCTACCACTGAGTAGAACTCCTCCTGTGTAAATATAGCACATTTCTTTTATCCGCTGGTCAGTTGAGGGACCTTAGGTTGCTTCCTTAGCTATTGTGAAGAGCATCAACGAACACACTGATGTACAAGTATCTCTGCAATAGAGAGCCTCTGCGTATATGCCAAGGAGTGGTAAAACCGGTTAAAGGTAGGTTCCCTTTCAGTTCTTTAAGTGTTTTCTCCACATTGCACTCCATAGGGAGTGCATAAGTCTGCAATCCCACCAGCAGTGAATGAGTTTCCCATTTTCCCACAACCTTCCAGCATTTTATATCATTTGTTTCCTTGATCTTATCCAGTCTTACTGGAGTAAGATGAATCTAATTTTTTTGCTCTTTGAATTTATTAAAAAAATGCACATTCATATAGTATGAAATGAACATATTTTAAGAAATTTTAAGCATATACACCATTGTTTGACCTCACAAAATTGATTTTGATGGCATTACACAAGGTTCTTCAATTTACCAAGGATTCAATTGTGAGCCATTCTTCTTTATTTTTGGACAAGGTCTCTTCCTAACTGCAGGCCCAGAACCCACTATGCAGACCAAGCTGACCTAGATTTCACAGAGCTCCACCTGCTCTGCCTCCAAGTGTGGGATTATAGATGTGCAATACCAGGCCTGGCTTCACTGAGAGATTCTTTGTAAGTTGTAAAGAACCAGTTTTTCCAGTCTAAAAGAGAGGTTAAGATACATCCTGCAGTAGCACATGCCTGATTTAGCATAAATGTGTGGAAGAGAGGACATGTGGCCAGCAAGAAGGCCTTGGAGAGAAGATACTGAGAAGTTAAAGATGCCCCATAGAGCAGACTTGTCAATACTGCATCAAAATCTCAACTCTGAGGACCATAATGTATTCGAGTACACCTGTACTCTTTCTCATTAAACACTCATTTACATGAGAAACCACATTATAGGATTAAACTTTCAAAGAGCTTTGCAGAGGCCCTCATAATTACGTTCTGAAACATTGGAGTTTCCTTAATGGAAAACAAACGTCCCAATGAAAACAGAGAAATTTAAAAACCCAAACAAGAACAAACCAAACTTTGTAAGTGTTTAACTCAGGCTAATGTATTTGCCAAGCAAATGCAAGCTGCTCCCCAAGCTTTGAGGCAAGGAGGAAGAGGTGGCTGCGTGCACTGCTTTCATTTCAGATAATAGCCTGCCATCCCTGGGAAGGTGGTACAGACAGGTCTCCAAGCACCATCTCTTTCTAATCCTGACTCAGTGCTTCCTCCTAGACTTCTAGCCTGTTGAAAGTATATTTAAGCTATGCAAAGCTACAGCACCCTAATTGATGCTATTTGAGGTGTTTTTAAAGAGTTAAGAAAAATACATAAAACATACAAATAACTTAGAACATACAAATAATTAGAACCTAGAATAACTGCTCCTAATTTTATTTCTATTTTGGGTGTGTAAATAAAACCAAAGTCTATAAATGCACAGTTCCAGGGTTTATTCAGATTTGTCAACAGTTCTTTGGCAATGTTAGGCATGTAACAGGACTGCGCTACGTTGATTTACATACTTTGATCAGAAATCTAAAGTCTTTACTTTCATTAGAAACCAACTAGAAATTACCAAATGTTAAGTCTTTAAGTCTTAAGAACTCTTAGCAAACAGAAATATAATTTTTCCTGATAATGAAATTATGTGGCATTTTCTGCTGTTACACAAACTCCATCATTACAAGAGCAACAAATTGTAACAGCATATTTTGCAAAAATCTTTTAAGGTAACTTATTATAGTACAGAATAAATTAAAGTAAATATATTATTTTTTGATGGCAAAACCCAAGAAAATGAAAAGATAAACAGAAGCACAGTACCAGCAGTAAAAGTTGAACCAAGTGTGTTGGGGGGGGTAAACAAAGCATTCATATATTTGTAATGAAGCCAGTAATCATTCATTTCTCCTCCTGTCTAGGAATCATCAATCACACAAAAATAAATAAACTTAAATATGATAATCCTTAAATGGAAACCTGAACACATGAGGCCTAGAGCTCTGCCCAAACTTTTGAGATTCATACAGTGCAAGTTAACCAATTCTGTTAAAAAGCAGCTATAAAAATATACATCATCACATACAGCAGCTTCAAAATCCAGTTAAGAGCAGAGAAAAACTAGAAATTCTTTTTATGATTTTATATATATTATATATATTATATATATATATTATATATATGTACAAAGAAAAACTAGAATTTTTTTTCAATTTTTTTATTTATTATTTAAACTTTTCCATAAGTCATATCATTCTCTCAGTCAAATCTAGAGTTACTCCTTTTTCCATGTCCCCACCCCACCCAAAATCCCTGTACTCTGCCATACATGTCCTGCATCTTTTTGTGAGTCTTTCAGATTTTCCAGTTTCTTTTTTGTTTGTTATTGTTCCTCTCCTACTTGTATTGCTTCAGTATATTTAGTAATATAATATATATTACAATATATTATATATATATATACACATATCACTTGAATTGGAGGACTTTTTTTTTCCTAAAAGATGTCATATTTTCCTTAAGGAAGTGCTCAAAGGCTCCTCTTTGGCAAGCCCAAACAACCATCAATCCTGCACTTGTGCTCCACTTTGAGGTCTTTCTTTTCCATAGTCCCCCAAATGAAGTCCAGTAAGCATGCATCCTGTCTTGATCCTCCTGCACTGGCCTCCATGATACTGCCGAGGTGATCCAACAATGTCAGTCTATCTTCTGAGGAAGCTGAATTTCCATTAGCTGCTTAGTTCACAAGCTGAGTATCTCAGCAGTCCTCAGTCCACATTGGAAGGTTAAAAAGTAAAAAAGCTGTATCTCATGTTCTTGAGGAGTGCCAAAAGCAGTGGCATCCACAGAGCAGATGCACCTGCCTGTGAGAATTGAAGACAGGCCAAACAACACAGTACTCTCTTTTTTTCTTTTCGTCTTTTTACTAAAATCTCAAGTTTTGTGTCTGTATTACAGTTTCTCTGGTCTTATGGATTATTTCTGGTTGTACTTTCCTTCTGGATGCTTAAGGCCACACAGCCCAGATTAACCAAGGTTTTGTTTTGTTGAGGTCAGTTGAGGATCTGGTAGTCAGGGGTCTCTCGGGGTTTTTATGGGGGGGAAGGGGGAGCCCCTTGCTTCTTTCAGCTCCTCATCCACCAGTTCCATCCACATGAGGACAAAATCAGGTCTTGCTAGACCCGGCTTCCTTTTCTGAAGGATGAGCAGACTTTCCTCTTTATAGACTGGACACTAGCTGAAGTCCCCTTAGTGGCTCTCCAAGACCTCCCTGAACAGGAAGAATGGTGACCCACCTCTGCAGGACTTTTCAAGAGATGCCTCCATGAATAATCCCCTAAGACCTGGTTGACCTCTGAGGGCAAGGAACAAAGTTGTCCCCCAGGTCCCTCAGCCAAATTGGTATGGATGTCAGGTATGGTCCTTAAGCACCCAGAAAGGCTAAGTTGCTCCAGCCTGTTACCTTGCACCTATATTAACATTGTATCCTTTGGAAACAAACTATATGTTATTTCACAGCATATTTCTTGATTCACATCTTTCCATTTTAACCCCATATTACTCTAAAAGATGCGCACATACCCTCCATCATATACTAAGAGTCCAAGGTGTGAAAATAAGTGTTAGGTCAGCTCTAAAACCTGTGTAGGGATTCCCAATACAAGAGCACAGCTGTCTTTAGATCGTGAGGAATATAACATTAACATTACTCATTTTGTCTTACACGTAAGTACTTGGTACTAGCATCCACAGGTGAGGGATACCATTAGTCTTTTGTTCTTCTGGGCCAGCCTGGTCTACAGAGAAAAACTAGAATTTCTTAACTTACATGGAGAGCTCTGTAAACTCAAAAGTAGAAAGAAGGCGGGTTAGTGTTCCAGCAGGATTCAAGGGCATATCTCTAATATACAGAGAGCAAGGCAAATGAAAACCTCTGCAGGCAGACGGGTTCTGCAGTCAGATTTGATCCCAAAGGCCGGCCAGTCTCTGGGACAATTCATCCTGCTGTTCGGGTGAGGCCAGCTGGTGCCCACGGCGGCTGTCTGGCCCTGCCGCAGCTCCATGTTGAGGTCGAGGCCCACCTAGTCTACCATTTCCTGGAGAAGCTTCCCTTTGTTCTGGGGAATGGTCAGCATGGTCTTGCTCCTCATCGTGCCTTCCATCTGCAGTGACTGGAGGTCCAGTGTCTGAAACTGGTGCTCGATTTTGTCCATCAGAGCAGACATCTCCAGATTCATGGTTTTCAAGGTCACATCCATCACTTAACACACCGGCCATGGGCTTGCTCACTTTGCCCATCGTCACCACCGTCACCATCGTCACCATCGGCACCATCGCCTAGACTCTGGCAGCCACCACATCCACCCATGCACACATTTTCAAGAAACCCACAGCAGATTCTTCTGCTGGCTGGCATTTTTTTTTTTCGTGTATCCTGGCCACTCCCACACTGTCCTTCTAAATGGACTGTTCGGCCGTTTCCTCCTTGCACTGTTTGGCACTCCTGCTCACTTCCTCTTGCCCAATATTATAAAAATAACATATTAAACTATTAAAATTTTAGTCTGAAGGAACTGTGATTATTAGTGCCAATTTTCAACTTGTCATAATCTAAAATCACTTGGGAGATGGGCTTCTAGGCAAGATTGTGGGTAGTTATCTTGATTATGTTAATCGTTGTGGAAAGACAAGTCTTATTTATGTTCCCCATTCCCTGGGCAGGGGAGCCCAGGCCATATAAATGGAGAGACTGGGCAGAGCACTAGCATGTATTCATTGCTCTGGGCTTCCTGATTGAGTTACAGTGAGACATCCGCTTCTTCAGGCTCCTGCTGCCATCAGTTCCCTGCCACAATGGACCACACATGAAAATGTGAAATAAATAAACCCCTTCTCTTTTAATATTCTTTTGTCAGAGTATTTTACCACAGTGAAAGCAAAAGAAGCTAGGAAACATTACTGTTAGGGGAAGACCATAATGGAAGTTTACTAGTGAGTGGTTGGGGGAAAAAAACTTATTCTTTTTACTTATTCATACAATCTGCCCATCTTTAGTGTTGGAGATTCTCTTTGTCCTGATGTGAATGACACTTAAGTGACAGTCATTCTCTGGAGCCCCTGCGGTGCAATTGAGATGGTGCAGAAAGTGAATCTCTTTATACAGTATGAGTTTGTCTGCTTCACTCTCATCACTGTTCACTCTACCTGTCACAATCCACAGCATATTCTTCTTGAAAGAGAAGACAGGATCAAAACAGAAGTGTAAAAGCTGTGTTTCAAAACTATAGTGCGCTCTTTTAATGCTTTGTTGGTTTCCCTAATAAACTTAGAAGGCAGCTCATCTGCAGGCATACACATGTATCTGTCTGCTCACATGTACAAATACATGTTTTTAAACATTAAATTATAATGGACACATGCAATTTAAATTTTTTTTATTTTAATTTTTGAGTACATAAACACCTTTATGGAGCAATCACATGAATATGTAAGTAGAAAATTCAATGAAGTCTGTAGACAAGTTAAAAATCAGTAACTCTTGAACACTTCTTAAGGTGTTTCTCAGACATCTCTAATTCCTCACTTGTGAAGTCTCTGTTCACAAGTGAGGAATTAGAGATGTCTGAGAAACACCTTAAGTGTTCAACATCACTAATCATTAAGGAAATGCAAATCAAAACCTCTTTAAGATATCATCTTACTCCAATAAGACTGGCTAGGATCAAGAAAACAAATGATACCAAGTGCTGGAGAGGTTGTGGGGAAAGGGAAACACTCATCCACTGCTGATGGGAATGTAAACTCATACAGCAACTATGGAAAGCAGTGTGAAGAACCCTTGGAAGACTTGGAATGAACTTGCCACCCGACCTAGCCATACCACTCCTGGGCATGTACCCTCAAGACTCACCCTACCACAGAGATACATGCACGGCCATGTTTATTGCAGCTCTCTTCACAATAGCAAGGAGCTAGAACCAACCCAAATGCCCCTCAACTGATGAGTGGATAGAGAAAATGTGGTACATCTACACAATGGAGTTCTATGCAGCAGTAAAGTAAGATGACATCACGAGCTTTGCAGGAAAATGGTTGGAGCTAGAGGACATCATGCTGAGTGAAGTAACAAAGTCCCAGAAAAACAAATGACGAATGGTATCCCTCATCTGTGGATGCTAGTTAAAAAAAAAAAAAAAAGAAAAAAGAAAAAAAAAATTCAATAACTTGGGCCGGGCTTAGTGGCTCACGCCTTTAATCCTAGCACTTGGGAGGCAGAGGCAGGCGGATCTTTGTGAGTTCAAGGCCAGCCTGGTCTACAGAGTGAGTTCCAGGACAGCTGGGACTACAGGGAGACCCTGTCTCAAAAAGACCAAAAAAAAAAAATCATTAACTCAACTTAGCAAGTGTTCTAGTTTCTTTTCAATTGCTGTGACAAAACAACTTGGGGAGGAAAGGGTTTACTCATCTTACATCTCCCAGTTCATCACTTAGGGAGCCCAAGGTAGAAACTCAGGGCAGGAACCTGGAGGCCTGCAGGAGCTGAAGCCCAAGCCATGGAGGAATGCTGCTTATTGACTTGCTCCCCTGGCCTATCCTCAGCCTGCTTTCTTATACAGTACAGAACCATCTACCCAAGGGTGGCACTTCCCACAGTGGGCTGGGCCCTCCCACATTACTCAACAATCAAGAAAAGACTCCACAGACCTGGCCATAGGCCAGTCCAAGAAAAGCAATTTCCCAATTGAGGCTCCCTCAACCCAGTGTCTCAAGTTGACACTAAAGCTATACAGTACAGCAAGATGCTGGATAATCAACTAAACTATTCACTTCATAAATACCAGCAAAATCTGAAAGATAACCTCACAGTGGCATACAAATTCAACTCTTAGAAATGTGTTTAATAATGCACAGTATTTTATGGAAAATCCATAATATATTATAAATATGTTACAAAAGAACTAAAAACCTCCTTGAATTGAAACAGTTTTCTGCAAAGTGTTCTATGGAATAAATGTAAAACTCTAACAAAACTCACAAAGATAAAATTCTATGGGAAATCAAATTGGAAATGAGGCAAACTAGATGCTGAAGAAACAGCCCCAGGAAAGACATGAAACCTGTGCACTGAATACCTCACTGGGAAATATGCCCATGACAGGACAGCAAGGAGGCACTGCAAAGCTGGGCGGCAACGCAGCCTTCCTGTAAATGGGTTCAGAGCTCTCACAGTATCTGCATGACAGAATGTGGATGGATTGCTGGCCAGGCTAAGCTCCAGGGAGTAGGTTACTCACCCCAGTAACATAAAACATAATGACAATATCAGTAAAAATATGACAGTAGACTGTTAACCCAATAAAATGTGGAACCTGCAGGAGTGGAGGGAGCACCAAGATTTACCTGAAGTCATGGCGTCTCTGGATTCTTTGCAAATGAATTACATGCAAACTCAGGACAGGGAAGGGACAGGGCACCAGCTCTGCCTGCTTTGTGTGGTAAAGGGCCGAGAGGCAGATGAGAATTGAAATTTTTAAAATGTGCTTGTCATCATTGTCTTGAGGACTGCACACCAAAGCACTCCACAGCCTTTGGAGAATCAATCGTAGAGAGCTCCAACTGTGCCACCACCATCTTCATCATCATTTTCTTGGTCATGATTATCATTATTTCTTAATAAGAAGTAAATTGTATAGTGATGGTTAATATTGACTATCAAGTTAATAGGATCTAAAATCACCTAGGAAACAAACCTCTGGCAGGACTCAATGAGTTTCTACACTGAATTAAATTGACAAAACTCTCCCTAAATTTGTGTGGCACCATTTCCATAAAAATACAAAACATGTGAACTCATGCTTATAGTGTATAGATATATGAAATATATAAGCTCCATTTTTTTATACAATGGGTCTTGAGCCCTATGCATCAGTCATTGATCATCTATCAAGCATTTTCTATCCTCTATCTATATATATATATATATATATATATAATCTCTCTGTTATATACATATATCTGTATATCTCTATCTAAACACCATCTATCATCTATCTAGTTGTATAACATCTATCATCTGTCTATCTGACTGTATATCTATTGTCATCTTCATCTATATCATTACTTTATCTATCTATAGAGATAGATCTGACTGTATATCTTTCTAGCTAAACATCAGCTATCTATCATCCATCTAACTGTATATCATCTCTCTATTAACTATCTATCTGATTTTATATATTTCCTACTATTTAAATGTCATCTATCCTCTAGATACCTATTACCATCTCTACCATCTATCTGTCTGTATAGATGGAGGCATGTCTATCTTTTTCCATCTATATAGCTGTCTAAACACCATCCACCTAGTTCTGGTCAGTAGTGAATGAAGTGGAAAGGAGGAAGAGGGGTTAGGAAACTGAAGCAAAGAAAGAAAGATCTGGACCAGGAAACAAAAGTCCTTCTAAACAAAACACTTTCTGAAATAGAAAATCCCTGAATCATCCCCAGAGCAAAATCTTTTTTAAAGAATTTATTCCTTTGTTCTCTGTCCCCAGATCTGAATTTTCCATCACAGTCACACTGCCATTTTATTATAAAGTTCTGACACCCAGATATGGGATCATTTATGAGGCTGTAGGAATATAGCATGAAATGGCCAGAAAAAAATTAATCGCTCATTTTGATTTAGTCTTCTCTTCAGCCCAGTAATGACTTCAGATCCCATCCTATTGACCTTCTCTGCTTTTGTTCCCCCTTGAAATCGATACTGTATGCAATGTCATAAATTTGCTTCGGCCGCCTTTCAGTTCACTGCCTGACCAACCATTCCCCCTGGGAACTAGATGATAATGAACTTATGAGTGAGGCAGGCTCCCTTAATCAGCAATCATTACTGTGGGACTGGGTTTAAAAGTAAAGGAGAAATAGGCAGTCTCATAGGCAGTGGGGTTTGGAGAGCTGTTGATCAGGAAACAGCTTTAGAAATGTAAAACTGTACCCAGAGCTCTATAGATATTACCTGAAAGTATCAGGATCAAACTATCTTCTTAATCAGGTATATTTCTGCTGGGAAACTATTAATAACTTGTGTTAATTGAGCATCATATTTTCTCACAGAAGAGGTACCTATCTAGTTGTAAAATATGTTATGCACAGAAAGAATTGCACGTGTAAGAAAAAGAAATGTGAACATTGAGTTAGGCCCCACCAACTTATTTAGAACAATTTAGTATCTTAAATCATCATATGCTGGCCTCCTCTGAGCCTCCTGCCATTATTCACAACTTCAAATATGATTTTATGGTAATAATTCCTATCACCTCATTACATTTTTCACATGTACATGTATCCATAGGTAATATATTACTTGGCAATTTTCATTTTGAGTTCTCGATGGTTCATAAGGAAGATCAATATTATCTGTCTTCTGAGACTCTGTACTATCATTTGAAAGTGCTGTTTTGTTTCACCAATGTGCTATGATTCCAATCTCCTACATTTACTGTTTTGCAGTTATTTTGTTATTTGAATGAACCAAAATTCATGTAATCTTTTCATTGTTGGTGCTTGTGATGACTAATCTTGATTGTCACCCTGATGGGATCTTGAATCATCCAGGTAACAAGCTTCCAGGTATGCCTGCAAGGGAATTTCTAGATTGGTTAATATAGTTGTGAGTATTCATTGTGAACCTGGGCAGCACCATTCCATTGGATGGGATTCCAAACTGAATACAGAGGAGAAAGCAAGCCAAACAGCAGTTTCTCTCTCTCTCTCTCTCTCTCTCTCTCTCTCTCTCTCTCTCTCTCTCNTGTGTGTGTGTGTGTGTGTGTGTGTGTGTGTGTATGTGTGTGTGTGTGTGTGTGTGTGTGTGTGTCTATGTGTGTGTGTGTGTGTGTGTGTGTGTGTGTGTAAATGGAGACTGGTCAAGGAAGACATCTAACAACAATCTCTTTTTTTCTTTTTTCCGATCTTTTCGAGACAGGGTCTCCTTGTAGCCCCAGCTGTCCCGGAACTCATTCTGTAGACCAGGCTGGCCTTGAACTCACAAAGATCCACCTGCCTCTGCCTCCCGAGTGCTAGGATTAAAGGCTTGTGCCACCACGCCCAGCAACAATCTCTGTCTTTCATATGCAACTGTTCATATACATACACACACAAACATAAAAGTAATAAGGGAATAAAAAGAGGGCACTGTTTATCCTTCCTGACTACCAGCCTGTAATTTTCAGAATCCATGTATGCTCTTCCTTCAGGGATCCAGAGGTGTCCACCTGAAGGATCAACAACCCCACATCATTAGCATGAGGGAATGGTTTAGAGTTAGACCAGCAAATGACCAGTTAGTGACTCTTTTCCATTCAAGTCTGAGACTTCCATGCTCCTTCAAGAAATACAAAATCAAGCAGGTAGAACCAGCAAGACAAACCCAGATAGTCATTAGGCTGCCTAGGAAATCTCATCTCCGTGTGCCTGAAACTAGTTCCCTTAAGTGATTTCAGGGAAAGCAGAACAACCCCGGAGGGTGGGGTTATGAACACAATGCAACCTCCCACAAGGAAAAGAAGACAATTCCTAATATCCCTTATGAAGCTCATGCCCTCTTGACTACAAAGACCCTAAAATACAGTATAAAACAAGACGCTCAGGATCTAGAGACAGCTCAACCAGTAAAGTGCTAGCTACAAAGCATGAGGACCTGAGTTTGACTCTAAGCACTCACTTGAAGCCAGGAAAGAGGGCATGTTCCTGTAATAGCAGTGTTGGAGATGCAGAGACAGGGATCTATGGTCCAGATTAGCTTGATAGCCAAGCTGCAGATTCAGTGAGAAAACGTGGCTGAAAAATATGGTGAAGAGTGAATAAAGAAGGCAACTAATATCAGTCTCTGGCCCCCACATGCACATGTGGGTATGTACATGCATTTCCCACACACATATATGCATGGCAATGTACACACACACACACACACACACACACACACACACACACATGGATACAATAAAGAATTATCTCTCTGAGCTGGAGAGATGGCCTAGCGGTTAAGAGCACCGACTGCTCTTGCAGAGGACCCGGGTTCGATCCCCAGCACCCACATGGTGGCTGAGAACCGTCTGTAACTCCAATTCCAGGAGAATTCCAGTTCCAGGGGAACCCGACACCCTCTTCTGAACTCCGCGACATTGCACAACAGGTGCATGACCTACATGCAGATAGTACATTCATACACATAAAAAATAAATAAATTAAATTAAAAAAAAGAATTATCTATCTCAGGTAAAGACACAAATTCCTCAATAACATATTTCCTCATGAAGCTAAAGAAGAAAAATCATATCATCTGGCCAGAAAATTCTTTTTTATCTCACTCATGAGGAAAACTCCCAGCAAGATGAGAATGGAGAGAAATTGCTTCAACTTCAGAAACAGCTTCCTCACTTGTTCCTGTCAGGCTCTTTTACCAATAATGATGTGATGTCTCAAGAAGAAAGAAAACAAATGACCCACTCAATAGATGGAACAAAGAGCTGAACAGAGACGTCACAAGTGAGGAATCAGAGATGGCTGAGAAACATCTTAAAAAGTGTTCAATGTCACTAATAATTAAGGAAATGCAAATTAAAACCACTTTAAGATATCATCTCACTCCAATAAGACTGGCTAGCATCAAGAAAACAAATGATACCAAGTGCTGGAGAGGTTGTGGGGAAAGGGGAACACTCATCCACTGCTGGTGGGAATGAAAACAACTGTGCTCCTATATTGTAGAATCCCTTAAAAACTAAATAAATAAAAATTTTTAAAAAATGATGTGATATCTCATCTTTTTTCATTAGATACTTTTTAATTTTATTTATTTATTTATTTATTTATTTATTTATTTATTTATTTATTGGTCTTTTCAAGACAGGGTCTCCATGTAGCCCCAGCTGTCCTGGAACTCACTCTGTAGACCAGGCTGGCCTTGAACTCACAAAGATCTGCCTGCCTCTGCCTCCCAAGTGCTAGAATCAAAGGTGTGTGCCACCACGCCCTGTTATTTATTTATTTTTTAAGTGATTCTACAATATACAGTTGAGGGGCACATGAGTTGGTTCCAGCTCTTTACTAGTGTTTTTTGTTGTTGTTGTTGTTGTTGTTATTGTTGTTGTTGTTGTTAAATGAATACATAGCAATAGCAGCCTTTACTTTGTATATTTTTATTGAATTTTTGTGATTTTCATATGCAATATCTTAATCATCTTTATGCCCCCTTCTCCCAGCTGTGCCCTCCTATGCCCAGACCACTGGATTTCACACATTCTGTCATTTATGTTAAGGCTTATCAAGTCAAGTTAGTGGCCCCAGAGATCCCTCAGTGTAAGTTCATCCACTGGGGTTAAGCCAGGGTATCTAGAGTCACTCCCTTAAAGAACATAAGCTTTTCCTCACCAGCAGCAAGTTCCCTGGCTAAGATTGGGTCCTGCTGCCCATTTCCACAGTTCTATGCTGGTTGTTTGTCTGCTTGAGTTTGCATGGCATCACCATTGCATATCTCTTTTTTTCTCTCTCTCTTGTCTGTCCTGGAGGTGGGTCCTTTGCTCTCTGAGCCATCCTGGAGACGGGTCCTTTACTCTCTGATCCATCCTGAGGCAGGTCCTTTACTCTCTGATCCATCTTGGAGGTGGGTCCTTTACTCTCTGATCCGTCCTGAAGGCAGGTCCTTTACTCTCTCATCTGTCTTGGAGGTAGGTCCTTGGCTCTCTGATCCATTCTGGAGGGGTGTTCTTTGCTCTCTGATCTATCCTGATCTGTCCTGGAGGTGGGACCTTTGCTCTCCTGCATATCACATTTTTATTTTTTTCCCCTTTTTTTATTTATTTAAGGGATTCTACAATACAAGAGCACAGTTGTTTTCAGATCACATTGATGTTGCCCAGTTTGCTGTACAATTAGGAAATTGGTGCTGACATCCACAGATGAGGGATACCATTCATCATTTGTTTTTCTGGGACTGTGTTACTTCACTCAGTATGATATCTTCTAGCTCTATCCATTTACCTGCAAAGTTCATGATGTCATCTTTCTTTACCACTTCATAGAACTCCATTCTGTAGATGTACCACATTTTCTTTATCCACTTTTCAGTTGAGGGGCACTTGGGTTTTTTCCAGCTCCTTGCTACTGTGAAGGAGAGCTGCAATAAACATGGCTCTGCATGTATTTCTGCTGTAAGATGAGTCTTATGGGTACATACCCAGGAGTGGTATGGCAGGTGGAAAGTTCATTCCAAGTCTTCCAAGGGTTCTCCACACTGCATTCCATAGTGGCTGTACGAGGTTACATTCCCACCCAGCAGTGGATGAGTGTTTTCCTTTCCCCACAACCTCTCCAGCACTTAGTATCATTTGTTTTCTTGATACTAGCCAGTCTTATTGGAGTGAGATGATATCTTAAAGTGGTTTTAATTTGCATTTCCTTAATTATTAGCAACGTTGAAGACTTTTTAAGATGCTTCTCAGCCATCTCTAATTCCTCATTTGTGAAGTCTCTGCTCAGCTCTTTGCTCCATCTATTGAGTGGGTCATTTGTTTCCTTTCTTCTTTGTTTTTGAATAGTTTATATATTCTGGAAATCAATACTTTGGCAGATGTATCTGTAGTGAAGTTTTCCTCCCACTCTGTGAGTTTTCTCTTCACTTCCTTGATTGTTTCTTTTGATGTACAGAAGCTTTTGAGTTTAATGGGGTCTCATTTGTCAATTGTCGACCTTAATTCTTGCACAGCTGCTGTCTGATTTAGGAGGACTTTACTTATGCCTATGTCTTGTAGTCTGCTGACAACTTTTACTTCTATCGCCTTCAGAGTTTGGAGTTTCACGTTGAGGTCTTTAATCCATCTGGAGTTGACTTTTGTACAGGGCAAGAGGTAGGTGTTTAATTTCATTCTTCTACAAGTGGTGATCCAGTTTTGCCAACACCACTTGCTGAGGATGCTGTCTTTTCTCCATTGTGTCTTCTTGGCCCCCTTGTCAAATATGAGATGGATGAAATTTTATGTGCTCAAGTTTGGATCTTCAATTTTGTTCCATTGATCAACAGATCTGTTTTTGTGCCAGTACCAAGCTGTTTTTATGACTATAGACCTGTAGTATAGTTTGAAGTCTGGTATAGAGATCCCCCCTGTATTGCTCTTTTCATTCAGGGTTGCTTTGGCTATTTGGGGTCTTTCATTTTTCCAAATGAAATTAAGGACTTTTTTCCCCAAGCTTGTTAAGAAACTCTTGGGGATTTTAATTGGGATTGCATTAAATCTATACAAGAGTTTGGGTAGAGTGGATATTTTTACTATATTAATTTTCCCAATCCATGAGCAAGGGAGGTTTTTACATCTTCTGATGTCTTCTTCAATTTCCTTCTTCAGGGGTTTACATTTTTTGTAGAGATCTTTAGTGTCTTTGGTTAGGTTTGTTCCTAGGTGTCTTATTGTTTTGGGGGCTACTGTGAGTGGAAATGTCTCCTTGAATTCCTTCTTCAGTTGTTTGTTGTTGGTGTAAAGAAAGGCTACTGATTTTTCTAGGTTAATTTTGTATCCTGCCACTTTACTGAAACTCTTAATTATTTCTAGGAGTTTTCTGGTGTAGTTTTTAGCATCCCTTAAGTAAACAATCATATAATCAGCAAAATGAAATACCTTGGCTTCCTCTTTTCCAATTAGTAATCGTTTAATTTCCTTTTCCTGCCTTATTGACCTATCAAGTGTTTCAAGCAGTATATTGAAGAGGAGTGGTGACAGGGTAGCCTTGCCGAGTTCCTACTTTTAAATTGAATGCTTCTGTCATTTCCCCATTTAGGATAATATTGGCTGTGGGTTTTTCTATATGGCTTTGGTTACATTGAGGAATGATCCCTCCAATCCAATTCCCTCTAGGACTTTAAGCATGAAGGGATGCTCGATTTTGTCAAAGGCTTTTTCTGCATCAATTGAGATGATTGTGTGGTTTTTGTCTTTCATTCCATTAATATGTTTGATGATATTTATTGATTTTTGTATGTTGAACCATCCCTGCATCTCTGGTATGAATCGAACTTGGTCATGATGGATGATCTTCTTGATGTGGGTCTGTATGTGGTTTGCAAGTATTTTATTGAGAATTTTTGCATCTGTGTTCATTAATGAGATGGATCTATAGTTCTCCTTTTTGTATCTTTGCCTGGTTTTGGTATTAGAGTGATGCTGGCTTCATAGAAGTCATTTGGGAGCATCCCCACTGTTTGTATCCTTCTAAACAATTTGAGTAATAGTGGTTATAAGTCTTTTTGAAATGTTTTATAGAATTCTGCCATGAAACCATCTGTGACTGGGATTTTTTTAGTTGGGAGGTTTCTTATTTCATCTTCAATTGCTTCATATGTTATAGGTCTGTTTAAGCTGTCCATCTCTTCTTGGTTGAGCTTTAGTGATTCCCAGGATTTCAGATATTCATCCATTTCTCCTAGGTTTTCAAACTTAGTATAGTTTTTTGAAGTATTCCTGTATGATTGTCTGGATCTTTTCATTGTCTGTTGTGATATTTCCCCTTTCATCATGGATTGCATTAATTTGGAATTGTTCCTTCTTTCTTTTGGTTAACTGGGCTAGAGTTCTATCTTGTTTATTATCTCTAAGAACCAACTTTTGGATTCATTGATTTTTTTTCTGTTGTTTTCTTTGTTTCTATTTCATTGATTTCTGCTCTGATTTTTGTTATTTCTTCTTGTCTGTTGTGTTTAGGGGTTATCTGTTGTTGTCTCTCAAGTGTTTTAGCTGCAGTGTTAGCTCTTTCACTTGTGCTCTTTCTGTTTTTCTAATGTTGACAACCAGGCCTATAAACTTACCTCTTAAGACTGCATTTAAAGTATCCCATAGGTTTTGTTTTGTTATATTATCATTGTCATTTAGTTCCAGGAATGATTTTATTTCTTTCTTTATCTCTTCCTTAATCCATTCATTATTCAGGAGTGTGTTGCTTAGTCTCCATGTGTTCTTGTAGATAGTAGGGCTTATCCTGGTGTTGATAGTGAGCTTTATTGCACTGTGGTCTGATAGAATGCATGAAATTATTTCAATCATTTTGTATTTGTGGAGGTTTCTTCTGTGTCCCAATATGTGGTCAGTTTTGGAGAATGTTCCATAGGGTGCTGAGTAGAAAGTGTATTCTCTGGTATTAAGGAGGAATATTCAGTAGATGTCTGTGAGGACCATTTGGTGTATCATATCCTTCAGCTCAGATGTCTTTCTGTTTATTCTTTGTTTGGTTGACCTGGCCAAAGGCTCAGTGGGGTATTGAAATCCTCTACTATGAATGTAGTGGGGTTAATCTGTGACTTGAGGTCCTGGAGAATTGTCTTTATAAAGTTTGGTGCACCAGAGTTTGGTGCATATATATTCATGATTGTGAAATCTTCATGGTGAATTGTTCCTTTGAAAAAAAATGTAATGGCTTTCTTTTTCTCTTCTGATTTCTTTTACTTTGAAGTCTATTTTGTCTGATGTTAAAATAGCAACACCTGCTTTCTTTTTGGTAGCATTTTCTTGAAATACTTTTTTCCATCCCTTCACTTTAAGGTGGTGCCTATCCTTGAAGGTAAGATGTGTTTCTTGTAGAAAGCATATAGATGGGTTCTGTTTCCTAATCCAATCTCCCAGTCTATGTCTTTTGATTGGGGAGTTTAATCCATTAATATTTAAGGTTATAACTGATAGATTTATGTTGCTTCCTTTCACCTTATTATCCATTTGCATTTTTGGTCTAGGTTTCTACTTCTGCAGTTATGCTTTTATTAATTTCTCTTTCTAGGTGTCTGGGGATAGTTGCTCCTTTCTTCTGTCCTTTGAATTCCTTCAGGTATTCTCTGAAGGGTTGGTTTTCTGGACATGTATTCTTTCATCTTGTTTATGTTATGGAAGATTTTTCTCTCTCCTACAACTATAATTGACATTTTTGCTGGGTATAGTAACCTGGGTTGACATCTATAGTTCTTTAACACTGGGAATGCTATGTCCCACAATCTTCTTGCTTTCATGGTTTGCACTGAGAAGTCAGTTGTAATTCTGACAGGTTTCCCTTTATAGGGCACTTGTTGTTTTACTCTCCTGGCTTTAAGGATTTTGTCTTTGTTTTAGGTGTCTAGCATTTTTACTATGATATGGCACAGGGAGTTTCTTTTCTGTTCTTGTCTGTTTGGAGTTCTGTGTGTTTCTTGTATTTGTATTGGTTTGTCTTTTTTTTTTTTGGTTTGGGGAAATTTTCATCTATTATTCTGTTGAAGATCTGATCAATACCATTCTCTTGGGATTCTTTTCCTTTCTCTATTCCTATGATGCAGAGGTTTGACCTTTTCATAGTGTCCCATAGTTCCTGGTTGTTCCACTTTTGTGTATTTTTAAATTTTTCATAGTCTTTACTTGAGGTTTTTTAGTTGTTCTGTGTTATCTTCCAGGTCTGATATTCTTTGTTCTGCTTCCTACATTGTACTTCGGAGGCTTTTTCCATTCCTTTCTTCTTGATTGGATGAGTGTTTGATTTTCTTTTTTCATTTCATCTTGTGATTTCTTTAGTATTTCCACTTCCTTTTGGAGCTTCTCAATCTCTTCCTATAGCTCTTTGCTTTGCTCCTTGGTTTCCTTTTCTTTTTCAACATGGGATCATTTCAGTGTTTTCACTTCCTTCTGGAGTTTGTCCTTTTCTTCCTCTAGTTCTTTCTGGCGTTTGTCATCCTCACTCTCTAGGTCCTTCTTGAGTTTTTCATTCTCTCTCCTTAGTTCTCTGACTTGTTCTTTTTATTCTTTGATTTCTTTGAATATGTCTGCAATCTTTCCTCTACTATCTGTGTCCTGGGCCATCCATAAGGGGATCCCATGGTAGGAATCTCCCACAGGATTGGCAGAGCTTGGTATGGAATTATCCTGCAACTTTCCCATGTTGTCCCTTCTTTGTGTCCCTGGCATATGGGTTTCTCTTTGCCTGTATTCCAGTGCAAGTCCCAAATGCCTCTTCACTGTGTTGAAGGCTTGTTTTGCTTGCTTCCTTCAGATGCCTTAGTTGTCTGTGTGTTTGTTTGTTTGATTGATTTGTTTTTCTCCTCGCTTATGGAGTGTTGACTTGTCTAAGTTTTAGGCTTTCTATTGGAAGTCTAACTCACTCTTCCCTTTCTGTTCTGAAGGTTCTCCAAAGAATCCTCTTGGACACTGCCTTGGCAATTCCAGTTGGTGGGGGCAGGGGTACTCTGTCCTTCAGGTGGTCCTGGGAAATCCCCAATCTAAGCTCTGTGCACTCAAGTCTCACAGTGGCAACAGGCCCACCTTTTAAGCCAGTTAGCAGGATGACTCCACCCCAACAGCCACACAAGACCAGGATTTAATCAATCCAATGAGAGAATTATCCAATATGCCAGATAGAATTAGCCAACAATCCACCTGGCTGAAGCACCGGGCTCCTACCTGTGCTTCAGGTGGTCCTGGGAAATCCCCAATCTAAGCTCTGTGCACTCTTGGATTATTCTAAAGACCTTGCTCAAACCCCATTCTCCAATAAGCCTTCCATGACTGACACACTTATATTTACTAGCCAGCTGTATACTGAAACAAACAAAATTGTGCCCCCCAAATGCCCATGCTTCCCTACATAGAATATTGTATGTGGTGTATGTGGTATATGTACATGTTTGTGTGTGTGCATGCAAATGCATGCAGGTTCCTGTGCATATATGTGCATCTGCATATAGAGGCAAGAGGTAGACATTAGGTATCTACTTCAATCGCTCTCCACCTTATTTTTAAGGCAGTGTCTCACAGAATCTGGAGTGTACCAATTTTGCCAGGCTGGCTGGCCAGTGAACCCAGTAATCCTCCAGTCTCTGCCTTCTTAGCACTGGTGTTACAGACATGTGCCACCACATCCAGCTTTACATGGATACTAGAGATTTGAACTCAGATCTTCACATGTGTATGGAGGCAATTTAACTGAGCCACCACCCAGCACCGACACATAGAGTATATTTTTCATTGTTATTGTAAGTAGTGTTAGCTTTCTTTTATCAATGGTAACAGGAGTTCCTAAGGGCAAGTATTTAGAATATTGTTTTAAATAATCTACTATGTATTCCATTATAATAAACTTAGTCATAAGTCTTATAAATATGATTAAAAGAATGGCTTAAGAATTATAAAAAAGAGAGATTAAAATGATAAAGATTGTAAAAAAATTTTTATATTCTGATTTATACCATGTAACATTTTCTAATACAAGTAATTACCATTGATTCATTTGCTTCACATATAAAACAGAAATATATCTGCTGTAATTATATTAAGAGCTACTTGGGCTTATCTAAGGATTGTGTTCCACAGGGAAGTGACAGAGGAGAGAGGTGATGCCAGTGGTATCAGGGAATAGAAATACTGAAAGAAAAGGAGCTCCTCGCTCCAGAGTCTGGTTAAAGCCTCTTACCATTGACTATCAAGAATTCAAGCAAGATAAACAATGCTGAAGACTGTGAAGACTGTGAACATACAGACAATATGTTGTATAGAAACATCTTCAAATAAGGGCTGGGGCGATGTCTCACTTGGTTAATCTCTTACTGCATAAAACCAAGGACCGGAATTTGGTCCTCAGAGACTGTATAAAGCCCAATGGCTTAGCGTGTGTCTGTACTCCCAGCGTTTTTATAAGGATGAGACGAGAAGCAGAACCAGAGGAATCTCTAGAAGTTCACAGGCTGACTAGCCTGGTATATGAACAGCAAACAATGGAAGAAGCCCAGTCTCAAACTAGATAGAAGGTGAAAACACGTACACATGGTATACATGTGCACCCATACACACTCCATACACACACACACACACACACACACACACACACACAAAAGAAATATTGTCAAACAAAACTTTTTGCATAGTAACAAAACAGGCTTAAGTCCTGAGTATACATGACCCAGATATTTTCTAGGAATCTTTTCAGTTAAAATAATCTATCAAGCTGGGCGAGGTGGCATGTCCAAGGTCAGAGAATTTGGTCACAGAAATGAGAAAAGTCACTAATCCATCTCTTAAATTGCTCTTGAATCTTCCTCATTTTCTCCATCTTCACCATTACTTTCTTATCCCAGGCCATCAACATCACTTTCTACTGCTTATATCCATGATGTACTGAGAGTTTCTTATGCATTAAACAGGTTATAATTGTTTCATATATATTCTTTCAAATAGTATTTAAGACAACACTGGACATGCAATTTGTGGTAGAGGAAAATGGTCCTTTGCTTTTGCTCCTTTTTACTATTCTCGAATGTGGTTAAAGGGATTTTAAGAATTAAGAGAAAAAATGCTACTCCTTGGGGTTTGAATGTGAAATGTCCCCTGTAGGCTCATATGTTTGAGCACTTGGTCCTCAGCTGGTGGTGATGTTTGGGATAGTTTCAGCACCTTTAGGAGGTGGAGGCTTGCTGAAGGAAGCAGATCACTGGGACCACACTTGAGACTTTATACCTTGATACATGTCCTGTCTGCTCTCTGCTCCCTGACTGTAAACGCAATGTGACCAGTGGCCTTCTGCTCCTGCTTCCATGTCCCTCCCACCGTGATGAACTATATCGTCTCCAGCTATAAATCAGAATACACCATTCCTCCTTTAAATTGCTTCTTGCCAGGTCACAGCAACTAAAGAAGTAATTAACACAGTCCTTAACAACCATCTGTAAATGCCTGGACTCATTTATATATAATAAAGAGAAAAGCACCACTATGTTACAATCCCTAATATATAAAAGACTGGCTCACAATAAAGAATTTCCCCAAACAAAATTATCACAGCGTATCTACTAGCAAACCATTAGATTAGGACACTCAAGCCAACACACTTATATGCTTAAACGAAACACTGAAATGTGCTGCTGTCTTCCATTCCACATGGGTGTGTGTTTCTGCATCCCTGTACACATACCTATATGTTCTGCCAGTGTTTCAGGCCCATTCATTCATGTACTCATTCAATAGCTAATTATTGCATAACTGCTATGCACCATCTCCTCTGCTAAGTGCCGGGTAATGAACATCACTTATGACAGGTTTTCCCAGGTGGAGCTCAGAATTTTGTTGGAAAGAGAAAAAGCAATCAATAATCATATGAATAAATAGAATTGCAACTGACAGAAAAGCAATAAGGGGAAATTACCTATAGCTAAGGGATCATAGATTAAAGGGACTGGAATTTTGAATGTTAGTGGGGGCCAGGGGTTTCGTGTAAATATGGCAATCTAACTTGGAGTGAGGTAACAGTGGACAGAGTAGATCAAATAGACAAAAATTCATGGACTATGTGAAAAGTGAGTGATTTGGCAGAAGATAGAAAATACATAAAGGGGCTGGAGAGATGGCCTAGCGTTTAAGAGCACTGACTGCTCTTGCAGAAGACCCGGGTTCGATCCCCAGCACCCAAATGGTGGCTGAAAACCGTCTTTAGCTCCAGTTCCAGGGGAATCTGACACCCTCTTCTGACCTCCGCGGCATTGCATGACATGGATGCACAGATCTACATGCAGAGAGTACATTCATATAGATACGAAAATAAAATAAAAACTAAAAAATTTTAAAAAAAACAATACATAAAAAAGGGGTCAGAAGAGATAGCTCAGTGGGTAAGAACACTTGCTGTGGAGACATGAGGACCTGAGTTTGATTCTCCAAAACCCATATAAAAGCCAGGTATGGCCACATGTGCCTGTAACCTTGGCACTGTTGGGGGCAGAGACAGAAGGATTGCTGGGGTCTGCTGGCTGCCAACCTAGCTCTAAGTTCAATAAGAGACTGAGCCTCAAGGAAATAAGGTAGAGAGTGACAGAGCAAGACACAGTGTCATGTTCATTTTTTAAAATTGTGTATATGATATTTATGTGTGTGACTGTAGGTGCTTCTCTGTCATGGGACAATTCAGAGGGCAGAGGGCAGAGGTCAAGCTCACACACTGGTCCTCCCCTTTCACCTTGCTAGAAACAGGGTCTCTTCATCTCTGCATATGCCAAGCTGGCTATCCCAGCATGTTTGCAACTTGATGTTCTTTGTCCTTTTGTATTTCTAACATGGGCACAAGCAGGTACTCAATTCTCAATGGCTAGATGAAGATGATGTATGACTTTTTAGATTTCTCTTTCTTCCACCTCTTGTACTCAGTCTTTCCATTTATTTTTCAGCTGAGTCTGCTTTCTCACAACTCTTCTGAGAGTAAATCACTAGTACCAAATAAAGGCTTAGGCTCCTAGTTTCATTGCTTACCCCCCTCCACTTAAGGGAGTCACTTCAATAAAAGAAGAGAGCTATTCCCTGCACAATATTTAAAACCTCATCATTTCCCACAGCTAAATGTCAAGAACAATTTGGCTAGAACGTTATAACTTGATAGGTAATAAAATGAGCATGGATTTGAAAATTGTGTCTTAGGACTAAAGAACTCAAATGAATTTTAAATCAAAATCATATTAATTCCCAGATCTAGAATTTAGCTCTTTATTAATATATTAGTGAATTCAGTGATAACTTTTTTCCCAAGGTGCTTCTGGCCATTGGGATGCCATTTGGATAAGATGGAAAGACCAGCCCCTAAGTCTAAGTGAGAGCTATAACCTCAGTAAAGCTACATTGTGCTCTAAACCTATGGGAAGAATAAAGCTAACAGTGGGAGCTGAAGGACCCATAATCATATGATGCAATTATAAAGGACAGTCACTGACATGTTCAAGGTAAACACTCTATAGTCCAGCTTTCAATAGACCCATGATCTTTACATTGAAATAAAATTGCCCTCATCTTGATGTCTTACTAAATTTTACATGATTTAGGAAGCACCTGTCTTCCGGAATTTTCTCATCCTTCCTCTCCACATATTTATTACATTTTAATAGTGCCTCCCTTGCAAACCTTCTCCTTTCTCTTTATTCTCTCTCACATCACCAGAGATGTGAATACTGTTGCAGCAATATTGATCATCTACTATATTATATCAATAAGAAGAGGGAACAATATAATATTCATTTCTCCAATAACTTACTCTCTTATGTAAAGACAGTAGACCATCTTTAAATGATAAAATTTGCTATTAGGTGGAAGAATGGGTAAGTAGATAAAGGCACCAATACTACAGTTACACTTCCTTGAATCAAATCACATTGTGTAACTGTAGTGATTTTTTTATTTTATTTATTTCTGTATGCGTATGAATGTACTGTCTGCATGCAGGTCTGTGCACATGTGTCGTGCAATGCCACGGAGGTCAGAAGAGGGTCTCGGATTCCCCTGGAACTGGAGTTCTCCTGGAATTGGAGTTACAGATGGTTCTCAGCCACCATGTGGGTGCTAGAGATCAAACCTGGTTCCTCTGCAAGAGCAGTCGGTGCTCTTAACCGCTAGGCTATCTCTTCAGCCCCAACTATAGTGATTTTTGTCAATATACTTATGTATAAAATGGGAATAACAATAATATTTTGTATGTATGTGATTATTTGATATGGTTGTAATAAATAATGCATTTCTATATCTGTTATAGGAAGATTTGGGCAACACATTAATTTCTATGTAATGATGGTTCCTCAAGGCAAGAATGAAAATAAAGGTTATGAAATCGCCCTCACCCCTGGAGTGAAAAGAAGCAGAAGCCGATTTCTAAGGCAACTGTATTTTAATATAGTTACAAGTACTTAAATACAGTGGACTCATTTATCAAGACCTATTAAGTTCTTTGAATACAGGCCCTGTGCTAAGCACATGAGAGTTTTTTAAATTGTGTTTGTTTATAGCAATCTGAGGCTTTTCTTCCTTTCAATGTTCAGACGGGTCAACCTTTCAGTTGGCACTTTCTGGTACATCCTACTCAATGCAAAGCTGTCTTTTCTTTCTCAGCCGTTAAGTTGGTGATATTTTGTCCTGTTGGAACCCACAAATCTTTTCCCATAGTTAGTTTTAAGATTTGAATTGCAAGGTTTTTGAAGAAAAGGTTTCATGTCTGTCTGTATCCCCCTCCCTTTTCTTTTTAACCCATGAGTCTCCAGAAGACAGTTGTATTATACATAACTATAAGGTGGAATCAAGGCACAGATTTCATCAAATTCACCCATGTTGTTTTGGGTGACTATATATGATTAACTTGGGAAGCAAACTTAATTTTTACATTAAAACATCTTAAAGAGAATGCTACAAGGTGATACTGTACACCAGAAATTATAAGAACATTTGTATGTGCCATCCCAAAGTTATTGCTCTACAGTTTATGTAAAACAAATGTGGACAACAGCAGATATATTTCATTTAACTTCGAGCATTACCCTTTTTATCGAGAGTTTGTAAACAATGTTGTTTAATATACAATATTTACTTTTCTAAGTCCTAAAAACAACCATGTATCACTGTAGACAGTGTTAGGCAAACCGGGAAAGTACTGTTGAACTCAACTATCAAATTAAAATATGCATTAATCGACTTATACACCAGTGTCCCTCTCCCCAACCCTCGCCCCTCCCTTCCCAATATCACCATTTCAGTTCCATTTTCCTGATGCAGTCTTTCTGTTGTTGTTCTTTTATATGCATCCTCTCCTATGAGAAATATTATATCTGGGTTTTGGTATAGCATAGGGCCATTTGACATATGAGGGACACCATTTGTCGTATGTTTTTCTGAGGACTGTGATATTCACTTAAACATAAATGTTTCTAGACTCCAAACCATTTACCTGCAAAGTTTCATGAATGTTGTTTTCGCCTTTTAAAGTGCATGGCCACAATTGTACTACATGTACCAAGTTTTCTTTATCACTCAGTCAGTTTGAGGGGCAACTGGGCTGGTATCCAGCTTTTGCTATTGTAAAAAGCTGAACAATCAAATATAAAAAAAAAGCTGTGCAAGTATCTTTGCAGTAAGAGAGTTCTTGGGGTATATACCCCAAGAGTGGGTATGACTGGGTCAAATGGCAGGTCATTTTGAGTCCTATCTAAAGGGTTCTCCAACTGCTTCCATAGTGGCGCACGAGTGTTACATTACCAACCAAGCAATGGATGAGGTGTTCCCCTTCCCCACAAACCTCTCCAGCCATCTTGTTGGTATCATTTGTTACCTGATCTAGCCAGTCCTTATTGAGTAATGTGATATCTCAAAGTGTTTTAATTTTGGCATTTCCTTAATTATCAGCGATGTTGAACACTTACTTAAGAGAATTCTCAGCCATCTCTAAATTCCTCCTCTGTGAAGTCTCTATTCAGATCTTTAGCTCCATCTTTTTGAAGTGATATGAGAGACTTATTGACTTCCCCCATAGAACAAGGAGAAATAGAAAAGATGATGATGAGGATCGCTATCCAACTGTAAATTGAAGCCAAATTAATTATAGAGGTAAACTCTTATAAAACCGTTGTAATAAAACTGCTTTTTAATTGACTAATAGACATAAGAACTGATGAAAAGGTTATTCTACTGTTTCAGAACCAAATATAATCGCTAAAGTTCCTTAAGCTATGCACTTAAGGCAAAATAATCATTATATACAGGAGCTCTGACACAGCAATGGATTATCTATAACCGAGTGGAGATGTTGGCCAGTGGATCAGGCCCCACAAAATAAAGGCTCCTCTGCCTCTAAACTGGGATCTGCAAGAAGAGAGGCGATAAGGGCCCTGCTGTCAAAAACCTGACATTAGCATGTGAAAGATGTATTGAGACCAACACATGCAAGTGTACAGCTGGCCTCTGGAACACCAGAGAATGTCACCAACGGCACTCCGCCAATAAGCAAATACGGGTCTCCTTGCGTCAAACAAGACTCCACTGTCAAGCACAGCTACCCCTCACCTGCCTGGAAATACTGTACAGAAGAGGCAGCCATATCTATGCCTGTATCTCCCAAATCTAATGGCTATTGGCTCTCTCCTTGGAGGAATCACCCATGGCTGGTTGCCACAAGCTTACCTCCTCTACAGGTTCGGAGATGTTATAGCCACAGTAATTAAGTTAAATAAGACCTGATCATTTAACAGGAAAAAATGTAATTCAGGATTAACATATATCTCAACTATGTGTCTATACTCAAAGTAATACAAACTATTAGTGCTGTTTAACTACCTATATATTCTAATTGCTTGTGTTATTAGTAGGATGAAAGGTTTATTCCTGTGAACAACTGTCAGCCCATGAACGGAAAAAGCCAGAATTGACCAGAGTCCAAGACAACAGCTCCAGAGAAAGTAGACTGTTTTGCTTCTCATCCACCTGTGCCCCTTTTCTAAGCCTAGGGAACAATCTGCGGAAGAGGGGGCATGGTAGAATGTAAGGGCTGTGATTGGGGTGAATGGTGAAACTACAGCAATGTAGTCTGGACACTCATTTGATCAACTTGATTGAACATACAACCCCTCACCCCCCGCTGGATGGTGGGGATGTGGGGGTTTGGGCACAGCAGCAGCCTGCAAATTGGTTTTACATGAAGGATACTTGTATTCATGGATTATCACTTATTGCTAAAAAATGGAAAAGAAACTGAGAGAAAGATGCAGGACAGTTATGGCAGAATGCATGATCTGGGATTGGGTGGGGGTGGGGTAAGGGAAAGGGAAATATGCCTGAACTGAATTGGAAAATGATGTATGAAATGCACAAAGCATCAATAAAAAAATCTTTAAAAAATTGTGTTTATGTGTGTATTTTGCCACTGTTATTGTTGTCAGCATATCTAGAATGTAATCAGCTGATGGAACTCACTTGAGGCTTGTTATATCTTTATAGACCTAGCTCTTGAGTCTACAAGAAAATTTCATGTACCAATATGGTACCCAAAGGTCAGAATGGCTGGAATAGCAGGCAGCTGCTAAGGATTTTCACTTCCTAGGAAACTTATGTGCACAGCTACCTTTAATTCCATTACAGTCAGGACTTCCCAGAGGAACTGCATTATTTTTGCAGTCATTGTCTTTCCTAAGAAGGAGCATTTTAAACAGGACAGACATAGCTGCAGAAAGGAGAGACCTTGAATGTGTAAATCATCTTTCTTCATATTAGTGCCTTTTCTTATAACTATGACAAAATACCTGGCAAAAGCACCATCTGGAAGGAAGACTTTATTTTGGCTGACAGTCTGAGGTCACAGTCATGATGGGGAAAGCATGGTGGTAGGAGTATGAGGCAGTTGTATCTGCATGGTGGTAGGAGTATGAGGCAGTTGTATCTGCAGTCAGGAAGCAGAGAGAGTCGAACACTGGTGCTCAGCTCACTTTCTTCTTTGTGTGCAGGTCAGGCTCCCAGGCCATGGAACAGTACAAGGTTCACATTAGGCTGGGTCTTTCCATGACAGTTAACTTATCTAGAAACCCTCACACAGACATGCACACAAAATTATGTCCCAGATGATTCTACATCCTGTCAAGTTGACGTCAACATGGACCATTATTCTTCCACTAAAGTCATTGTTTGACAACAGTCAAAGCAATAGCAAGTCAAATCAGCTTCAAGAAACTGGAAGTACAAAAGTACAAAGTTCACCTCTGCAGTGAAAGGTGTGCTTTCCAGAAGATACAGAATTGATAGTATCCACCTTGGAAAGAATTTGTCAAAATAATAGAGAGATGGCTCAGTAGTTAAGAGTGCTGAATACTCTTTCAGAGGACACAGGTTCGATTCCCAGCACCCACATGGTGGCTAAGAACTGTCTGTAATTCCAGTTAAGGACCTCCATGGCCTTGCACGATATAGGTCTACTCACATACATGCAGGCAATACACTCATGCAGATAAAAATAATAAATAAAATATTTTAAACTAATAATAATGTGCTAATCTCGTTCTATATAGTATGAGATGGAGATTTAAAAAAATAGAATCCCAGGCATGGTGGCTCACCACTTTAATTGTAGCACTTGGGAGGCAGAGGCAAGCAGATCTTTATGAATTCCTTGTTCAGTTGCTTGTTGTTGGTGAAAAGAAAGCTACTGATTTTTCTAGGTTAATTTTGTATCCTGCCACTTTACTGAAGCTCTTAATCATTTCTAGGAGTTTTCTGGTGGAGTTTTTAGCATCCCTTCTTGGTGAATTGTTCCTTTGATAAAAGTGTAATGGCCTTTTTTGTCTCTTCTGATTTCTTTTACTTTGAAGTCTATTTTGTCTGATATTAAAATAGCAACACCTGCTTTCTTTTTGGTACCATTTGCTTGGAATAATTTTTCCATCCTTTCACTTTAAGGTGGTGCCTATCCTTGAAGGTAAGATGTGTTTCTTGTAGACAGCATATAGATGGGTTCTGTTTCCTAATCCAATCTCCCAGTCTATGTCTTTTGATTGGGGAGTGTAGTCCACTAATATTTAAGGTTATAACTGATAGATTTATGTTGCTTCCTTTCACCTTATTATCCATTTGCATTTTTGGTCTAGATTACTACTTTTGCAGTTATGTTTTTATTAATTTCTCTTTCTAGGTGTCTGGGGATAGTTGCTCCTTTCTTCTGTCTTTTGAATTGCTTCAAGTATTCTCTGAAAGGTTGGTTTTCTGGACATGTATTCTTTCATCTTGTTTATGTTATGGAAGATTTTTCTCTCTCCAACTATAATCGACATTTTTGCTGGGTATAGTAAACTGGGTTGGCATCTATAGTTCTTTAACACTGGGAATGCTTTGCTCCACATTCTTCTTGCTTTCATAGTTTGCACTGAGAAGTCAGTTATAATTCTGATAGGTTTCCGCTTATAAGTAACTTGTTTTTCTCTTGTGGCTTTCAGAATTTTGTCTTTGTTTTCAGCATCTAGCATTTTAACTAAGATATGGCGTGGAGATTTTCTTTTCTGAACTTGTCTGTTTGGAGTTCTATGAACTTCTTGTATTTGTATTGGTTTTTTTTTTTCAGTTTGCAGAAATTTTCATCTATTATTCTGTTGAAGATCTGATCAATACCATTCTCTTGGGATTCTTCTCCTTTCTCTATTCCTATGATGCAGAGGTTTGATCTTTTCATAGTGTCCCATGGTTCCTGGTTGTTCCACTTTTGTGTATTTTTAAATTTTTCATAGTTTTTACTTGAGGTTTTTAGTTGTTCTGTGTTATCTTCCAGGTCCGATATTCTTTGTTCTGCTTCCTCCATTCTACTTCTAAGGCTTTTACCATTTCTTTCCTCTTGATTAGATGAGTGTTTGATTTCCTTTTTCATTTTGTCTTTTGATTTCTTTAGTATTTCCACTTCCTTTTGGAGCTTCTCAGTCTCTTGCTGTAGCTCTTTGCTTTGCTGGTTGGTTTCCTTTACTTTTTCAACATGGGATCTTTTCAGTGTTTCCACTTCCTTCCAGAGTTTGTCATTCTCTCTCTCTCTCTCTCTCTCTCTCTCTCTCTCTCTCTCATTCTTGAGATTTTCATTCTCATTTTTTTAGTTCTCTGGCTTGCTTTTTATAATTTTTTATTTCTTTGAGTATGTACATAATTGTACTTCTGTGTCCTGGGCCATCCCCAGGGGGATCCCACTGTAGGACACTTCCACAGGGCTCATGGAGCTTGGTGTGGAATTATCCTGCACCTTTCCCATGCTGTCTCTTCTTTGTGTCCCTGGCATGTGGGCTTCTCTTTGCCTGCATTCCAGTGTGAATCCCAGATGCCTCTTCACTGTGTCTAATGCTTGCTTTGCTTGCCTCCTTCAGATGCCTTCATTTTTTGTTTGATTGATTTGCTTTTCTCCTTTCTCCTTGATTATGGAGATTTTTCTATTGGAAGGCTAACTCACTCTTTCTGTTCTGAAGATCCTCCAAAGAATCCACTTGGACACTCCTGTGCTTCAGGTGGTCCAGGGAAATCCCCCAGGTGAACTATTCTTTAGCAATACTAGGAACTGGCCTTGAGTGAAACTGGGATAGGAACTCCAACATAAACCCACATAGCAGGGGGCTTACTTTACTTTTATATACTTCAGAGGGGAATGGTATCTGAGTTTCGAGGGGAGGGTATCTATAAGCTTATAGGGAAGGGGCCTCTGAATTTTTATTAACAAAGATACAGCCTGGTCTACAAGGTGAGTTCCAGGACAGCTGGGGCTACAGGGAGACCCTGTCTTGAAAAGACAAATAAATAAATAAATAAATAAATAAATAAATAAATAAATAAATAAATAAATAAGGCCATGACTTAGAAAGCTAATTCTTTTGTCTCACCCTGTCTTGGGGATGACACATCTTAGAAGTTTAGCTGCTTAGGAAAGATTCTAGATACTGTCATAGTGAATCCTCTTCACAGGCACAGCCTCTGTGATCTAACTTTCCATAATTGGTGTCAATCATGTAGATCATGTATGCTACCTCAGAAGTGCATAGTCCTGGGCTTAAGAAGCTCCCTGCAGCTGAGGCAGACCCTGAAGTAGCCACCAGCACTCCTAGCTCACTGAATAGTGAGTCTTCTTTAAGGGAACACTGTGAAGCTTGCATCTGACATGGGCATGGAGTGATCATGCTGATGCTTTTTATTGATTAAGGAATAGTAAGTTAACCAGTAAGCTCAGGTGGTTAAGCTGTGACTATCTAACCTTCTGAATTACAGAAATGAAGCTGCCTTCTACAAGATCACTGAGTCTTGAGATATGGAAACCTCATATTTGACAAGGGGGCCAAGAACACACAATGGAGGAAAGACAGCATCTTCAGCAAGTGGTGTTGGCAAAACTTGATTACCACTTGTAAAAGAATGAAATTAAACCCCTACCTCTCACCCTGTACAAAAGTCAACTCCAGATGGATTAAAGACCTCAAAGTGAAACCCCAAACTCTGAAGGCGATAGAAGAAAAAGTTGGCAGCAGACTACAAGACATAGGCATAGGAAAAGACTTCCTAAATCAGACAGCAGCTGTGCAAGAATTAAGGTCAACAATTGACAAATAGGAACTCATTACATTCAAAAGCTTCTGTACATCAAAAGAACAATCAAGGAAATGAAGAGAAAACTCACAGAGTGGGAGGAAACCTTCACTGCAGAAACATCTTACAAAACATTGATTTCCAGAATATATAAACTACTCAAAAACAAAGAAGAAAGAAAACAAATGACCTACTCAACAGATGGAGCAAAAGAGCTAAATAGAGACTTCACAAGTGAGGAATTAGAGATGGGTGAGAAACATCTTAAGAAGCGTTCAATGTCACTAATAATTAAGGAAATGCAAATTAAAACCACTTTAAGATATCTTCTTACTCCAATAAGACTGGCTACGATCAAGAAAACAAATGATACCAAGTGCTGGAGAGGTTGTGGGGAAAGGGGAATACTCATCCACTGCTGGTGGGAATGTAAGCTGGTACAGACACTATGGAAAGCAGTGTGGAAAACCCTTGGAAGACTTGGAATGAACTTTCCACCTGACCCAGCCATACCACCCACAAGAATCATCTTACCACAGAGATACACGCACAGCCATGTTTACTGCAGCTCTCTTCACAATAGCAAAGAACTAGAACCAACCCAAGTGCCCCTCATCCAACAAGTGGAAAGAGAAGATGTGGTACATCTACACAATGGAGTTCTATGCAGTGCTAAAGAAAGATGACATTGTGAGCTTTGCAGGGAAATGGCTGGAGCTAGAAGATATCATGCTGAGTGAAGTAACATAGTCCCAGACAAAACAAACCATTAATGGTATCCCTCATCTGTGGATGCTAGCACCAATTACCTAACTGTATGGCAAACTGAGCAACATCAATGTGATCTGAAAACAACTGTGCTCTTATATTGTGAATCCCTTAAAAAATAGATAATAAACAAATAAAAATAAAGAACAGTTCACCTGAAGTCCATCTTAGTGTATCCTCTGTCAAACCTGGAAAGAATTTTTATTATTTAAAACAAAAATGCATGTGAAAACTTTGTCATGTATGTCCAACATGGAAATAACTCTGACAAACAGTACAATTTGAGATTGACTGAGATTGTCACCAGGCCTTGCATCTCAACCGCACAAAGGGCATTCCCTCTTCCTAATCCTGCTACTCTGTCTCAGAGTCTGCTTCCCAGAAAGACAGACAGAGCAACTATTATGTATGCTCTATGTAGCTACTTTCCAGGTTCATTGACTAAGAACCCCACTTTACAGTTGAAAGAAATGGAACTTAGACATGATGAAGTACTTGTAATGGACCAAGAGTTTATGGAACCAGGTCCAAACTGTCATTACTACAAAGCTTCTGTATCCAAAGAACACCACCGTTAGACTGAAGTAGCAGCCTTCAAGGTGGAAAAAATTTTTACCAGCTATTCATCTGACAGAAGTTTAGTATGTAGAATATCCAAAGGTCTAAAAAGTATTTTAAAAATCAGGAAAAGAAACAATGTATTTAAAACGCAGGACGTGGAACAAAAATAGTTCTCAAAATATGAAATACAAATAGAGAAGAAATATTTTTTTTATGTTGAACATCCTTAGCCATCAGGGAAATGCAAATTAAAACTACTTTGAGATTTTATCT
Source organism: Rhizomys pruinosus (assembly GCA_009823505.1). Classification (NCBI taxonomy): domain Eukaryota; kingdom Metazoa; phylum Chordata; class Mammalia; order Rodentia; family Spalacidae; genus Rhizomys; species Rhizomys pruinosus. The sequence continues at coordinate 907,116 of VZQC01004706.1, forward strand.
TACCTCAGTTAGACAAGGGGAACACTTATTCATTCCTGGTGGGAATGCAAACTGATGCAGCCACTATAGAAATCAGTATGGGGGCTGGAGAGATGGCCTAGCGGTTAAGAGCACCGACCGCTCTTACAGAGGACCTGAGTTCGATCCCCAGCACCCACATCGTGGCCAAGAACCGTCTGAAACTCAAATCCAGGAGAACTCCAGTTCCAGGGGAATCCGACACCCTCTTCTGACCTCCGCGGCATTGCATGACACTGGTGCACAAACTTGCATGCAGACAGTACATTCATACGCATTCAGAAATAAATAAAAATAAAAATAAAATAAAATAAAATAAAAGAATATTGGGAAGGATTCTTATTTTTTAAAAAAAGAATTCAGTATGAAGATTCCTCTAAATGCTATAAATAGATCTCCACATGATCTAACTAATCCACTGAGCAAAACACAGGAACCAAGATTTGATTTTCTTGTTCTGCTCAAACTGACATGTAGTTTGGGTATGAACACTCACACCTACTTCTTTAACCAGTGAAGAAACATGGGACCTCATATAACATTCATGGCTGTGATCAGACCGTGTGTATTGGAACAAGTCTGTCATGCAAGAGACTATTTCCTGCTACAGAGATACTTGTTCATCCATGTTCATTACTCTTCAATTCACAATAGCCAGGAAATGGAACTGATAATGAGCATCAACTAATTAACTGATAATGAAAATATGATAAATTTACAAATGGAATATTATTCAGCTGTCAAGAAAAACAAAATTATGAAGTGTTCATGTAAATAGGTGGAGCTGGAAGCCATCATTCTGTGTGAATAACCCCAATCCAGAAAGACAAACATCCAATGTTTTCTCTTATTTCTGGATTGTTAGCTTTGAAACTTTAGATTTACATGCGTGTTTCATTTGGAATACTCATATAAATCAAGAAATTAATAAGAGGCATGGGAGGTGGGCTGAAAGGAGGGATGATAGACCCAGGTGGTATTAAGGGTAGAGGGGAATAATGGAATTGGAAGTGTTAAATGGAGTGAATGGTGGGAATTCAGGGTAGAAGAGGAAGGAGGGGCAGGGATAACTACACCAAAGGCCTTTCGAAAACATCTTGCAGAAACTCATTAGTCTAGGACCCTCTGAAAATATATACATATTAAAAATAGTTAAAGTGGAGTTGCCCTTTAGCAGGGAGACAACGTATTTACAAAATACTATAGGCTAACAAATGAAAGGTCCAGTGTGAGGAACGGATTCTCTCTTTTGGAGTTGTTGGCTAGTGAGGTCCTATAGATGCCAAACATTACAGGCTATTGTCAATGCTCTTAGGTATCCTTGAGAACATGGCAGTAAGACTATGTCTGAACACATTATATACCTAAGTCACAGGACATGGAGAAATCAAGCTGGTACCAACCTGGTACCATCTTCATCCCTGCTGCTTAGCTTTCATAGTGCTGGAAGGTACTATGCGTGCTACTGGAGGAGAAAAGTCATCATCAGTCTGACCTATCTGTGAACCCTGTGAACTATAATAATGACTGGTCTGGCAAGAAATGCAGGCAGGTGAATAGTGGCATGAATGTTGTGATAGTAACCAATCACTTTCTGATTGGATTTCAGGTTGATTCCACATGGTGAAGCCCATATCTGGGATCATTACTGGTGCTGAGATCCTATGGCTGGAGAGGTCAGAGGCCCCCTATGCCTTAATGTTACAGCCATAGATTAGCACATTTCTGAACTCTCAACTCTCACCATAGAAACTTCTTTAACATTTTATTTATTTATTTTTATCTGTGAGTGATTTTTCTTGCATGTATATAATTATACCACATGTGTGCAATGCCTGAGAAGAACATGGAATCAGATCCCCTGGAACTGGAGTTACAGATTATTGTTAGCCACCTTGCAGATGCTGAGAACTGAAGCTGTGTTCTCTACAAGAGTGGTCAATGCTCTTAACCATTGAACCATCTCTCTAGCCACAGAAAAGCTTCTTTTCACAGTTCATGGTGATTAACACAAAAACCTACAACTCATCAAGGTGAAGAAAATAACAGACTGTAAATTGTTCAGCCACAGGGGGACACCTATATATCATATCCACTCTTTCTAGTGTTCAGGGATCATTAGGTGCATGGGACTGGAAATACTGTAATGGCCTGTGGCAGTAGAAAACTACAAGGAAATAGCATTCTCCAGATACAACAGGACATTTGAATATAACTCACAGAGGCTGTGACAGTATGCACAAGTCAAGCTAGAGAAAAATCTCAACATGGGGGCAGTGAAAAAGATGCCCCATGTCCATAGCTAGGAAGCTCTGGACAATTGATAGCTCCTAGGAAAGGGAGAGGCAGTTTTCTTTAGGGTTTAACTCCTAGTAAACCACACTCCAGTGAATTCCCAGATACCCAAGAGTATATAGGCAGCAAAAACTGGACTATACGTGTTAAAAAAGAAAGGGGACACAAAGTTGTGTGGATAGGAAAGAGAGGGTGACTGGGAGGAGAAATGGGAGAAGAAGTGAATATAATCAAAATATATCTTATTAAACCCAGTTTTATTGAGCTTTGTACATTTTATATAATGGATCTTAATCAAATTTAGACCCACTCCCCCATCTGCAACCCTTACCCCACTCACAATGGATTCCATGCATTCTGTCATATATGTTAAGTCCTATCCAGTCACGTATTTGTATCCAGATGTCTCTCAGTACAAGTTCACCCAAAGGAGTCTAGTCAGTCTATCTAGAGTCACTCCCTTAAAGACGATCTACTCTCCTTCACCCAACAGTAATCAGTTGCCAACAGTTCTTAGGCTAGGTTTGGGGCAAAGAACTAATAAAAAATGGGAAAAAATAAGAAGAAAAAGTGTTATTATAGCCTTTGAAAAAGAATGTTATTACAGCCTTTGAAAAAGAAATGGGGGATAAAAGAAATTTCTTCTTTGAGTGTCTCTAAGCACTATGCTTGAATGCATTTTACAATCACAAAAATTATTTTATACTCCAGGTGTCTGCAAGTTTCCCTCAGAAAATATAATAATCATCATTCACTATAGAACCCACTGTTGGTAGTGTTTTAACTAATTTCATATTCACTTCTACTTTTCCTGTTTGTGATTTCCTGTAGAGACAGAGAATCAATACATTGTGAATTGGGTTTTGTCATGGTGTGCTGCTGGAGAAGGAGGTTAGATCAACGCTTCGCAAATGCCACTATACTTTTTAATTGGTTCAAAATACAGATTCCAGAACTTGCTCCTCTGAAGCAAAGTAAAACAGAACTTCTAGGGGAAAACAACAGAAACTATGTTCTGAAAGACCTTCAAAAGATCCTGAAGTATACTTAGGTTTAGAAATAGGGGTCTTGGAGGTGGAGAGAGGGCTCAGCAGTTAAGAGCACTGACTACTCTTACAGAGGACCTGGGTTTGATGGCCAGCACCCAAATGGTGGCTAGCAACTGCCCATAACTCCAGTTCCAGGGGATCCTCTTCAGATCTCTGCAGACACTCCAAGTGTGTCTAAAGGTGCATTTACATACATTCAGGCAATACATCTATACACCCAAAGTAAAATAATAAATAAAATATTAAAAAACAAATAGGGGTCTAGTGATAGCTGAATAGCACAGACTTGATTGACATCTCTTGTAACTAGATTGAAGCTTCTATTAAGACTGTATGACACACCTATTTACTCATTCCTTTCATTATTTTTTGTCTGAAATTGTCTGAGTACCTATCTTGTGTCGAGCACTTAATTAAACCACAAGAGTTATGCAATGAAAAATTATTGTCATTCATTTTGATCAGGAAAGCTTATGGTAAGGAGTGCTCAAGGAAACAGACATGGAAAACAGCAACTGAATGCCAATAAATGCTATGTTTGTGCAATGAACTATGAAGTTTCTAACTCACAATACTGGATCAGACAGAGTGTGTTCTTGAAAAAGATGTAGGAATTTAGGAATACTAACTGCGTGAGATGTTTTCAGTAGAGGGACAGATTAAGAAGACAAACAACCATGTTTCCTTGAGCTGGTGCAAGTAAGAATACCTCAAGTCCTTGAGATACAGCGAGTTCAAGATCCTATAACACAAATTTAAGTCAAATGATTAAGAGCTGGGGATGTGACCCAATATAACAAATACAGGGCTTTCGTAGCAATCCCAAATATGGTAAGTCAATAAATAAGTCAACGAATTGAATTAGAACATTAAAGCTAAGAAGATACTTCAGTAATTAATATGCTTGATATGCAAGTATGAGAACCTGAGTTTGACCCTAGAACCCCTGGGGGACATGAGGAATCTAGATGTGGTATCACACACTTGTAATACCAGTGCTAGGAAAATGGAGACAGGCAGATGCCTGCTGCTCACTCTCTGGCCAATCTACTGTACTTGTCAAACTATAGGCTGGTGAAATAACTTAGCTCAAAAAAAAAATTATTAATAAAATAAACAAACGAGAAAGGTAGGTGGTGACCTGACAAACACCAGAAGCCTCCACATGCATACACATGCCACCTACATACATATGTACTTACATACTAACACAAAAGTATCAGTTAACATTCACAGTAATTTTGATTCACATGTACTAACTCTAGAAATAACAGCTGCTCTATGGAAACTCATGCTTTTAAAAATATTTGTTTAAAATCATATGTGGGTAACTGCACCAATTTCAGAATATTGTATTTCAAGCCTGATACTAAGAACTTTGCCTATTCTATTTCTTGATAGTCATGTCAGGAAACTATTAATAACCCCTGTTTTTCCAGGTGAGATAAATGAGGCTCAGAGAACATAAAGCATTTAAACAAGGTCATACTTCTTAGGGACATAAAACTGGATTCAAACTCATAATAAGATTTAAAAAAATAGAAAGTGAAGTGTTTGTATTCTTCTACCTTGTCTTACTTTCACAATGATGAGTATTTTAGTTTAACTTCTACTGCTATGATAAAAGACCCTGATGAAAAGCAATTTAGGACATGAGGAGTTTATTTGGCTTACAATTTAAGATTATAGTCCATCGCTGAGGGGAAATCAAGGCAGGAACACCACACAACTAGCCCATAGAGAAGAACAGAGAAAAGTAAATGCATGAATGCTCACTTGCTTGTTTGAGATCACCTCCACGTCTTTACCCTTACACAGTGCAGGACCCCTTCCTAGGAAATGTTGCTCCCCACAGTGGGCTGGGTCTCCTCAAATCAATTAACTAAGACAATCCCCACAGACATGTCCTCAGACCAACCCTATGTAGATAATGTCCTATTTAGACTCTATCCCAAGGGGATTCTAGATTGTATGAAGTTGACAATTAAAGCTATCCAGCACAATGAAATCAGACTTCTGACAAGTGTGATGAAAACACACATAAAGTAAAAAGGTTACAGTCAGGGATACTTTGCATTAAAATATACAATGAGTGATAAATATTTATTTAGGATTGTCATAAGCAATGCAAATCAAATTCATCAGATCATGTGACATAGAGTTTCATTTTTGTACAATTGCATGGCTGCCAATATTGTTGCTTTAAATATTATTTTATTGTTTTCAGTACTACAAATAGCATAATAATTATGGAATTTGGGGAATGACTTATATTCTCATGTTATCTTGGATTATATATACACTGACTATACACTACAAAATTGACTCTCTTTTGAAGGCAAAGAAACAAAAAACATGTGGATGAGAAGTAAAACTGTCCTCTCTCTCTGGAGCTGTTGACTTGGATTCTGGTCAATTCTGGCTGTTTCCTTTCATGGGCTGACAGTTTGTTCAGGAGTAACCTTTCGATCCTACTAATGAAGCACAAGCAATTAGATATATAGGTATTTAAGCAGCACTAATAGTTATGGTAGGTTACTTTGGCATAGACACATATGTTTGTGCCCCTTTTCTAAGCCTAGGGAACAATCTGCGGAAGAGGGGGCGTGGTAGAATGTAAAGGCTGTGATTGGGGTGAACGGTGAAACTACAGCGATGTGTCTGGACACTCATTTGATCAACTTGATTGAACAAACAACCTGTCACCCCCCCACTGAATGGTGGGACTGTGGGGGTTTGGGCACAACAGTCTGTAGATTGGTTTTGCATGAAGGATGCTTATACTCATGGATTATCACTTATAGCTAAAAAATGAAAAAAAAACTGAAAGATGCAGGACAGTTATGGCAGAATACGTGATCTGGGATGGGGTGGGGGTGGGGGGGAAGGGAAAGGGAAATATGCCTGATCTGAATTGGAAAATGATGTAAGAAATGCACAAACCATCAATAAAAATTAAATTCAAAAAAAGAAAAAAAAAAGAAAAAAAAACAAGAAACAAAAAAACATGTTATGTTTAACTTCAAAAATCACTGAATGCATGGAAAAAATGAAATGTGGGGCTGGAGAAATGGTTCACCCGTTAAGATGCCTGGTTGCTCTTGCAGAGAACTCAGGTTCAATTTCTAGCACCCACATGGTGGCTAATTAGCTATCTGTAACTCCTGTTCCAGAGGAATGAGATGCCCTCTTCTAAGGGCACAGCATTTCACAGGTACCCTTACGTACATGCAGGAAACACACTCATAAACACAAAATTAAAAAGTAAAATATTTTTAAATGTAATACAAAACATGATCATGCCCCTGTCAGTTCTGTGTGCATGTGTATGTGTTTGTACATATAAATATGCACTTGTATGTATATACATGAGCACGTAGGTACAAATTTGCACATGCATGTGGAAACTAGAGTTTGACACTGAGTGCCTTCCCAATTGCTTTCCACCTTATTTTTTGAGACCGTGCTCTCAGTGAACCTGGAGCTCACACACTTGGCTAGGCTGGCTGACCATCCAGCTCAAATGATCCCCCTGACTCAGCTTCCCCAGTTTGGGGATTACTGGAATATGCAACAGTTTAACTGATACCATTTAGGTGTCAGTTAAGTAACTAAAGGCAGAAAAATATCTCAAAAACAACAGGTAGCAAACTTTATTAAAAGTAAACTCAAATATACAAAAAAAAAAAAAAATGTTCAGCAAGTCAAGAGAGGACTCGGAAAATGAAAAACACAAAGCCCCATGCAGGGCTTGGGCCTTTCAAGTGCTTTTGCTGGTAGGTCAGGTCCCTTTCCCCTCATTCTGGATTGCCCAACTTAAATAAGGAAGAGAGGCATTATAGGCTACTGTTCCAAACTGACATATGTCCAAGTCTACACTTGTTCTTCTCTAAACTAGTTTAATATGGTCAGCCAGAAAAGGGGCCCTGTTGGCTGGGGGGATGAGCCACCATGCCTCTATCTCGGACCAAGAAGTTGGAAGTGTATCTTGTATCAGTGGCCCTTCCTGCTTGTCAGGGATTTACAGCCTCATAACCATACCTGGTTTCTGTGTAGGTGCCGGGAATCAAAAGCAGGTCTTCAACATTGCTTGACAAGCATCTTAACAGCTGAACTATCTTCCCAGCCCCAACTCAACAGTTGTTATCCAGCAGATCCTACCACCAGGAACAAATAAGGAAGCTTTATAACATGCCTCCCAACTACATAAGAACAGCTTCAAGGTTTCACCAAGACTTAAGAAATTAAATATCAGGAAGAGGAATGCCCTGAAGGAAGTCTGCAGTGCTGCATCGTGTCCTTTCTCCTGAAGGCCTGATCCTCCTGTTTCCACCCTGCTGAGCACCAGGATTACAGGCATGAAGCACCACTCCCAGTTTATATGATGCCGAGTATTAAATCTAGGGCTTTCTGCAAGTTAGGCAAGCACTGTATCAGCTGAGTCACAGCCCAGCATGTGCAGTGCAAATTATTACAGATACTTTTGCAAACTGGCATTCCCTAATAAGCTTGAAAATACTCTGACTTTATGGTCCTGAAAAGTTCTCTAGATATATTGAACTTAAATATGGTCAACAAATGATGTGTACCCAAAGATTTTCCATTTGTATTTTATTATTTTTAATTTTTTTTAATTTTTTAATTAATTTTATTTATTTCTGTATGTGTATGAATGTACTGTCTGCATGCAAGTTTGTGCACCCGTGTCGTGCAATGCCGCGGAGGTCAGAAGACGGTCTCGGATTCCCCTGGAACTGGAGTTCTCCTGGAATTGGAGTTTCAGACGGTTCTCTGCCGCCATGTGGGTGCCGGGGATCGAACCCGGGTCCTCTGCAAGAGCGGTCAGCGCTCTTACCTGCTAGGCCATCTCTGCAGCCCCTATTTTTAATTTTTTTACGTGTCTGTATGAGTATATGTTACATGTGTGCATGCCTGTAAAGACCAGAAGAGGGCACTGGATCCCCTAGAGCTGGAGCTGCAGGCAGTTGCAGGACATCCGAAGTAGGTGCTTGGAACCAAATTCATTCTTTGAAAAAGTGACAAGCACTCTTAACTGCTGAGCCATTTTTCCAACCCCCAAAATGTTTCTTAATGGTACTAATAGTAAATGTCAAAAAAAAAATGAGAAAATTCTATTTTGAGCAACTGTGAATTTAAGAAATCCTAGTAAACTTATGAGAAATAATATATATATATATATATGTATTTGTTAGATGAAAAAAATATAAATATACCCCTCAAACATAGCATTATGTTATAGAAAACATCTTAATCCACACTGCATGATCCAATTCATAATGTCTCTCCACATTTATAGAAATATGGTGGTGGTTCTCTTTAGGGTTTGAGGCAGGATTGGAGGGAGTGTTCATGGAGTGTTCATTTTCCAGTTTTGACTCACAGCATGGGAATATGGCTTCTTCACTCTGTGAGAATGCATTGAACTGGACTCTGATGATGGTGGTCTTTACATATATTATACATCATTAAAATTCTTACCTGAACAAAACTTCACCTCTGTCTATTTTTTGGTATGTGTATTCATGCACACATGTATGTGTAGATATATATACACCTGTGTACATGTGGAGCCCAGATGTCAGCTTCAGCTATCAGTCCTCAGGTACATCTGAATTTTTGAGATAGAGTCTCTTCATTGGTCTGGTATGGAGGCTAAATTTGGGGACCAGGGATGGAGGGTTGAGAGAGACTGGGAGATTAAAGAGGTTTCAAGAGCTGCTGGAAAATGAGACATGTTTTATTCTCTCCAGTTCAGTCCAGGACACACAGACATCTGGCCAGGCAGTGGCTTCTTGCCAAAACTATTTATATAACAGATTACATCACTGTTTAATGTTAGGGCCCTCAGACATCCATCATGTTAGCCATTTTGTGCTGACTCATAACCTTCCAAAGGTTTAGTGTTTGCCTTCTTGTCTCATACTGCAAGTCCATATCAGCAGCATGTCATCTAATCAGGGACAGGCCTTAGTTCCCTTCACTTGGAACTTGCTGATTTGGCTAGGCTAGCCTCCCATCAGACCCATCTCCAACTCATCTCCATCTCCTCAGAGCTAAGATTATAAGAGCATGTCACCATGCCTGGCATTTTTTACTTGGAGAATCAAGCTTAGGTCCTCATAGTCACACAGGAAGCACTTCACTGACTGAGACACCTTCTGCTCTCTACCCTGTGTTGGCTAAAGATGTGACCTTAATGATGGAACTGTGGCCATCTTCAGCAAATGTTAGTTGGTTAGTGGCCCACTCTGCATTATGCCTTATTTGAGGTCAGCAATGATTGAAATACAATTCTTTCCTTACAAGGTTTATAATATAGTTGAAGAGAACTTTGTCAAATAATGACAAGATTGAGGCTAGAAAGATGGTCCAGCAATTAGGAGCACTTGCTCCTCTTACAGAGGACACAAGTCCAGTTCCCAGAACCTACACCTCCTATAACTCCAGCTCCAGTGAATCTGACACCCTCCTTCCTCCATGGGCACTGAACTGACAAACACAAAGCTACACACACAATCAAAAACCAAATCCTAAAAATATGGCAAACTTGAAGTTACCTATCTTAAATTAGGACAAATATTTAGTGATAATAATCACAGTATGGGGTCAAATAAACACTTTAAAGACAAGAGGTTACAAAAAAAAAAAAGATAAAGACAAGAGGTTAATAAGTTTTAAGAATCTAAATTTATAACCTAAAACACTTTCATAGGTAAAGTGTAGGTATTCTTTTAGCAGAAGCACTTAAGAACAGTTACTGAACAGCCAAAGCTTTGACCCCTGCTGTTATTTTCACAGACCTGTGAAGCCTAGGCTATCTTTTGATCTCTCAGGAAAGAACTTTGATCTGGAATATAGCCTGAAGTTCCCTTGTCCCAATAACCTGCCCCAGCCTCCAATTGTGTGTACGTGTCCCAGCCCATGCCTGGGTTAGTATAAAAGCCTTGAGTTCCAACATTAAAGTTGAGTCTATCTCCCAGACTTTCTCTGAGTCTGTTTTCTTTATTATTCCATGGGTAACCTCCCATGGCCCCCTCCCCTCTCCTTGCCAGGAGCTCAGCTTAGGAACTGTTAGCCTGCTGGCAGGAAACAGCTCCAAAAGCCTGCAGTTTTGTGGAACTGCCAAGCCTGGTTCAAGGAGGGAAGACTATTGTGTGGATTGCAGCCACACGTGACTAAAGGACCATTCGATGATTAGTAAAAAACCAGAGTTAAGTACCATCGCCATACACAAATACAATTGTAACCCTGTTCCCAGACTTTCGGACACACCACAAAATGATTTGCTAGTAAATGCCAGATTATTTCTTAAAACTTCTTCCTGGAGCCTTTTGGAAATCAGTTGTTCTTGGGAAAAAAATCATGGCCAGAACTGAACATTGTAGGTGAAACTGCATAATTAGAACTAGAGTTCACAGCTTTATTTTTATCTTTGTGACTTCTGCACAATCTTTTCAAGATAGTAACAGGAATTCTGAATCATGTATCTTTAATAATATATTCTAGTAAAATGTATTTATTATATTACATATAATAAATTTATATTCAAGTAATGCAAATTCAAATAAAGTTATTACTTCCTGTTGAAATTAGAAAATAATGAAAATTCAATGTGCTCTGGCTCTTGAGAAATTAGTAATCCTGGATGGATTTTGGTGTGTTCTTTCTCAAAAAAACAAAACTTAAGAAGAAAAGGAGGGGAAAATGTCACACACTTATCACCCTGAACAAAAATTTTGACATGAAAAATTAGAGGAAACACTCTTGTTAACTATATTCATCCTTACATAATCTCTACTTGGATTAAAACATAACATTTTGGAGATTTGGATGTCTCAACAGGCAAAGGTACGTCCCGATAATCCTGACAACCTGAGTTCCATCCCTAGAATCTGCATGGTAAAGGGAAAGAACTCACTTCTACAAGTTGATCTCTGATTTCCACATGCATGCATGCATGAACACACACATAAATAAATAAATAAATAAATAAATAAATAAATAAATAAATAAATAAATAATTCTGGGTGTAGTGACAGCACTTGTAGTCTCTGCAGATGCAGAGACATCCCTGGGGCCAGCCAGTTTAACCTAATCATTGATCTCCAAATCTGTCTCAAAGGAAATAAATGGCATTCCCAGGGATCAATGCCTCAGGTTGTCCTGACCTTCACATGCACTTGCACATGCACTCGCAGGGACCCACACACAAGTGTGCTCTCACACATACAAATTTGTATACACACACACACACACACACACACACACACACACACACTAAGTAAAATAAAAACAAAGCTCCCAAAGGGAGGGCAATATAATTCAAATATACTTATTAACTTAAAGCGCTATATGATTATGGAATGAATTTTGAATATTCCCTTATCCAATATCCCAGCTTTTCAAGTTAGGGACTTTTACTGTCCAGCAGTGACAGAGACAAATCCCAAATCTCCACTCCTAATCCTAGCTCATGTACTTCCCTCAAGAATCTGGTTACAGTATGAAATTCAAAGTGAATTCTTTCTAGTACCTGCAATCAAATGGAGCTCCGATCTTTGCTCTTGAGCACGTCTCTCTTGGCTTCTCATGGCTCCTTGCTTTCCCTTTTGAACTTGCAAACAAGATTATTTTGTTCAGAGACAGCACAGACAACTTGGTACAAATCAAACATTTCAAATATGAAAAGCAGGAGTTTCTTAACACTGAATGTTTTAGAATTCATTTAGTGGTGCTGTTCCAGTAATTAAAACCCCTAATAGTGGTAAATAAATTTACCTGTTCCCCTGTGTAATCCACAGTTATAAGAGCAATTAGTACTTTACTTAACTACCTACAATTGTTATCAATTAATTTATTTGTCAGGTAATTAGTTCAACCTGTTTAAGGACTTTTGTGTCCATTATAGTTCTGTTTCTACCTTAGTCCAGTAATTTTCAAAACACAATGTAATTAAATGATAACCCAAACTCTTACAGATCGTATACAGGTATACAGTTAAGTACAGTGACTGCCATCATTTTGGTGAAAGTTGGTGCAATAATTAAACATGAACATACATCTGAAGCTCTAGGACATACATGTATGAAACACTTGCACACTTGTAGGAAACACTTGTATGAAGCCGCAGCAACAAAGCACCTCTCGCTCGTTCTTCTCAAAGCGGTTTATTCAGGCAGGCAGGTCTTGTCAGAACGGTTTATTCAGGCACATCTTTTCTCCTTCTCCAAGCTTCTCCCTCTAAGCCTCAGGTCTTTCCCTCTAAGCCTTCTTCCTTCTCCAAGCCTTCTCCTTCCTCAGGCAAGCAAGCTTCTCTCCTAAGACTAGAAAGGAGAGAGAGTCCCTCTATCTAGAAAGTCCCTCTATTTATCCACCTTCTCAGCCCAGGTTGCGTGGCCTCAATCTATTGGTATCATCTGGCCTGATCTTGTATACAGGGTGCACCTGCACAGCTCAAACGGTGAGCGTGGCTTCACTTTGAGGTAGGAGGGAATCAGGTGTTAGTCATAAGACTCGGGTGTTAGTCATAAAACTTTGCTAAAGTCTCGGGTGCCTTCTTAGGACTGTCGCCACACCCGCTCCCCACACATACATGTTCTTTGGAAACTAATTTTGATCTCTAAATTGCTTTCTCCTCAAACAATGACAGAAAGAGCTGAATGCCTCCTCCACTGGGCAACATGTGAGCCTGGGCAGCACTCCAGGGGCTCAGCATCTTCGTCTTTGCTTCACACCCCTCTGTCAGTTACCCCCAGGCTGTCCGCCCTCTGGAAGATCTGCTCCCCACTTATCTTTCTCATGCTTAGAATGGCGCTTCTTATGATAGTGAATACTGATTGGCAACTTGGCAGGATTTAGAATCACCCAAGAGACAAATCTCTGGGCATGTCTTGGAGGGATTTTCTACACTGTGTTAGCTGAAATGGGAAGACCCACACTGAATGCGAGTGGTACCTTTCCCGGGGCTATGGTCTCAGGCTGAGTAAAAAAGAACCCAGCTGATCACCAGTATTCATCCCTCTCTGCTTCCTGACTGCATATGCAATGTGGCCAGCTGCTTCCTGGTCCTGTCATCACGACTTCCCTTCCATAAAGGACAGTGCCCGCAAACTCTGAGCCAGCATAAATCCTTCCTCTCTGCTTTTGTCAGGCATTTTGTCACAGTAACAAGGAAAGTAACCTATATAGTCACCTCTCCTCTTGCTCAGCTCTGCTCTCTTTTTTTCATGTTCCTTTTCATCCTATGTGAAAGTTACTTTTAATTTGCAAATCAACGAATACTAACCATGCTCAGGATATCCAGTTAGCATAAGTAACCTGTCTAATACCCACTGACTAAATCAGACTTAGAATTTGCCAATACAGGGAGGGGTATTTTAAGTGATCAAATCATTACCATCAAGGCATATGAAATAGCGAAACTGAGATAATGGGGACAACAAAAACAAATGGAGCTGTACCCTTTCAGCATCCAGATTAAATAAGAAATATAAGCAACACACAAAGTAGAGACCGATTTATTTTCTTCATTATACATTTACAGATATTTTTAAAATTCAAACTCTGGGTTTTGAGAATGTGGCCATACTTCGGCCTCAACTCCTGGCCACACATTTGAGATTACAGCTGCAGTCAGCCTTCATCAGAGATGTGGCTTTCTTCACCAGGTAGTAGTTAATGCAGAAACCTCTAAGTGGCCAACGTGTTGATGGATATTAATTGATGGTGTGGTAGAGTGCTCAGCCTTACATCGACACCTCTATCACCCCATCCAACCTCAGGGAGCATCACAGAAGCAGAAAAGAATGTAAGCAGGGTTGTTGGTTATCTTCTTTAATGTTAATTCTGGTACCAACTTACTTTCTCTTCATCGGTGAGTGAAAACACTTGTCCAAGCATGAGGCTATATCTTTGTGCTCTCTGTGTTTTGTTAAATATTTTTATTCTGTATAATGTGTTTTGGAGAACTGAGATCATGGTGGATAAAAGTCATTTGAAATGTTGAAAACCCATGATTCAATGTAGGTGTTTATTTCACAGTCTATTAGGTAGTAAAATAACAGTACACCAGGTCTCCACTTTATGGAAAACAATAATGTTTTGCTTCCCTAGTTGAAAAAAAAACACTTTTCTTCAAGAAAAAAAATGGATGTATTTTATTATGTTTTATAATGTCTTATTCTTGAACTTTAAAAAGCAGCTTCATTTAAGCACTCTTAGCTTGGTATGCTGGGGTCTTGGATTCCTGTATTTTTCAGAAGTTGGCTGAAGGAAACAAGTTCTCTACTCTGGCTCCTAGAGAGCATGGTCCATCTTCCACTGTGCAATTATAGCTTAATAGGACAGTTCCATCACTGAGGACAGTCCCTTCCTCTTTGAGTGGACTCCGAAATGTATCCCCTGAGGAATATTCATTTTCTTTCCAACTTGAAGTGACTATGAAGAAGCAACAATAAAGAATATGTGCCTTTTAGTGTCTCTTCCTATTTCTTCTACTTTAAGAATTTTAAAGTAAAAGTATTGCAGTGAAAGAGTGTATTTTCATAGCAAAGAGGAAATGCTGAGACTCAAAAGATGCCTTGGCATTTATAAGTGTTTTCTGCTGCTCCATAGGACCCGAGTTCCTAGCACCCATATTAGGCAGCTCACAACTACCTGTAACTCCAGATCCAGGGCACCTGATGCCTTCTTCTGGCCTCTGTGAGGACTTGCATTCATACAGTACACAAACACACACACACACACACACACACACACACACTTTTTAAGAAAGAGGAAATATTGTTTATTTATCTAAGTATGTCTCTGTAAATATAAATCAGTTTTAAGACTGTTCCATAAAACCAGGTGATGCTGAAGGTATTTACTTTTAAGGAGAAAGTGTGGCTAGTATGACAATATGGCTGAAGATACTGAGAGAAACCAGGTCCATGGTGAAGCTGCTGCCAGAGTTAGATTCAGAGGTTGGGCCCTGGCAGTCCCCTAAATAAACCAGTCTTAGCTGCCCATCCTCAATAGTCCAATTAAAGACACAACAGTATAAAGCAGGAAAGAAGAAGAGTTATTAATGTGGTCACATTGGGACCAGGAGCAGAGATCCAGTGATCTGCCTAGTCCATCTTCATATGTGAGGTTCAGGTTTAAAGTGAGGGCAGGGGTATGCATAACTACCTAGTCCCTGCCCAGGTGTGTTCCTGACCATCACTGATCCAACATTGTTGTTTCAGTTCCACTCTTTCTTCCAAGGAGGTCTTCTATATTGTCAGCACTGTGTGGAACCTGTTTCCTGGAGACAATTTCCACCTCTGACTGCACTGGGCTCGAGCCTTTTCCTTCTTGGGGCATGAGATTCCTGGGAAAATTCTAATTTCTCAGGGTCCATTATTTAATAGTCTGTTAGACAAAGGAATGCTTCGAGTGTCTTTTTAGAGCATCTTCATTCCTTCCAGGATGGTTTCCAAGCCCAGTTTTGGTTTCCAGAAAGAAATAAAGGGAACCAATATGGAAAAGTTACCTCTGTCTCTGAGGATATTGATTATGTTGTATGTTCCCTCAGCCCCCTCGAGCACTTATCAATACCTACTCTCAAAAAGAGAAAATAACATTCCACATTATCAGGAAGAGAAAGCAGCCCCCTTTCAATTGTTCCAAGAGAAAATGAAACTAATAAGCATAAGTTCACAGAGAAGTGTAGAGGTAGTATTTTTCAGAGTTCCTACCTAGAACTGGAGTCTGAACTAGGATGCTTTTATATATGTTTTCCAGATGAAATAATCCTACCCTGGCTGTTTCAATATCTTTGATACTGAGAAGTTAACTTATTTTACCCAGATGAGAAAGTAAGTCATTACTTTATAATAAGAAATATTTATGCCAATCCGAATCATATACATGTATTTGCAGGTATGTGGAGGTGCACATGTGATCATATGCATACATGTATGTGTATGAATGGAACCAGAAGACAACCTTAGGTGACACCCTCAGGAATGCCAGCCACCTCCTTTCAGACTGGGTCTTTCATTGGCCTGGAGCTCACCAATTAGGCTACACTGTTTGGCCAGCAAACCCCAAGGAACCACCTGCCTATGTCTCCCAGCTTGGAATTACAAGAATGCACCACTGCACCCAGCTTTTTTATACTTATACAACATTTTTATACTTATACAATGCTCAGGATGCACATAGCTTTAAACTTTTTGGATGGAGTCTGACTTGTGTGGAGGGGAGACATCATGGTATGGTAAGTTTTGAACATGAAGATAAAAAATAGAGGGATAGGTAGATAGCTTGGTTGGTCAGGCGCTTCCCTTACAAGCATGGGGACTTCATTCATAAGTCTCCAGAACCCACATAAAAAAGCCAAGATGTGGTGGAGTGTGCATGTAATCCCAGAGCTAGGGATGCAAATAGAGGTAGATCCCTGGGACTCCCTATCTAGACAAACTAGCATGCTGGGTGAATTCCAGATGGTGAGAGACCCTAACAAAAATAAGGTGACTGGCTCCTGCCAAACAACACCTGACATTGTCCTCTGGCCTCCACACATCCAAGGACACACACACACACACACACACACACACACACACACACATACACACAATGCACACATATGCACATATATACACATAAGCTTCTGCATAGCCAAGGAAATGTTCAACAGTGGAGTAAAACTCTTCGGGGTTGGAGGAAATATGCACCATACACTGGAAAAGAGGTCCGTGCCCAAGATAACAACTCAGTACTTCAGAAAACAAGAAAAAGAAGCAGAGGGTTATGGGACACTGCTGTGGGTTCTAAGTCATAGAATATCTGAGAGCCCTGGGGAAACACAAAGATAGTTTTATAGTGTGTGAACTACATATGTGGTGATGAAACCAATGGGAACCTGAAATATGTGATGCTAGTTATGCAAAAAAAATTGCTCCTGGAATTCCTAATCTGGGAGTGCATCTAAACTTCACAGCTGGGGAGAACTTACACTACCACTGTACTTTCCAGGGTTCTGGGTTACATAAGCTCCCTGTTGCTCTAGTATGTTGCTAGTCATGTGATCCTTCCACCCAACCCTGCCCTCTGCCCAGACCTTGCTGTCAATTGCTTTCTGGTTTTCAACAGTGATCAGGCTAGCTGTGTCAACATTACTTCATTCCCCAATACATTGGGGTTGGTATTCAAAAGCGCTTAGGTGTCCTTCCTGCCAGGCATCTGGGCCTGTTTGGCTTCACCTTTAAGAGATTCCCCTACAAGCCCAACACAAGCATTTGAATGTAGAAGTAACTATGTAAAGGGAGATGGATGGACACTGTCCATTTGAGTCAGTGAAGCCCTAGAAATTATAGTGCTTTGTCAAACTGTAGATGCTGAGCATGTGTCTGGCCACAAACTTTTCGGTTAGTATGACTGTTGAGCTGGATTATGAGGGCTCTGTCACGGATAGATTTTGTTATCAACTTGATACACCTGGGTTAAGGAAGCCTCATTTGGGAAATTGCCTCTATCGAACTGGTCCGTGGCAATGCTGTGGGGTATTTTCTCGGGTGTTGAATGCTGTGGCAGGCCCTAGTCCACTGTGGGCCATGCCACACCGGGGCAGGTTGTTCTACATTGTATAAGAAAGGAGGCTGGGGGCTGGAGAGATAGCCTAGTGGTTAAGAGCACCCGACTGCTCTTGCAGAGGACCTGGGTTCGATCCCCAGCACCCATATGGCAGCTAAGAACCACCATCTGTAATTCCATTTCCAGGAGAACTCCAGTTCCAGGGGAATCTGAGACCCTCTTCTGACCTCCGCGGCATTGCACAACACGGGTGCACGAACCTACATGCAGACAATGCATTCATGCACCTACAAAAATAAATAAAATTTAAAAAAAAGAAAGAAAGGAGGCCAAGCATGGGCCAGGGAAGCAAGTCAGTAAGCAGCATTCCTCAACAGCCTGTGCTCAGTTCCTGCCTCCAGGTTCCTGCCCCAAATTCCTACCTTGGGCTCCCTAAGTGATGAACCTGGGAGATGTAAGTAAAATCAATCCTTTCCTCCCCAAGTTGGTATTGGTCAGGGAGTTTTGTCAAAACAATTGAAAGCAAAGTATAACAGGCTCCTTGTGGAAAGAGCCAAAGACTTAATTCTGCAATCTCAGCCTTTCCATCCCACTACATACCACATACAAAACAAGATGTTACAATTCTTTTGACTGGACTTATGGTTTGAATTAATTTTGTATTTATGAAGTAATTATCTTTCAAAGGAAATTTTGTCATTTCTATGACATCTATAATTGAAAATGCAATGATTTTAATAACTGATTTTTGGTGTGCTTTGTCTAATGTTTATTTCCTATTTATTTTTACTTCAGAGGCCATTTAAGCTTAAACCTTCCTGCTACTGATTCATTCCCATTCCAGACTGTGTGGGTCTCTAATCATGCCCACCACATCTCTCTTCTCAAACGAGACTTCCAGATATGTCTGTCTCAGTGTTACAAGGTAACAAGAACTCTGGCCCGTTGGTGGCCTCAGATAACTTGAAAATAAAATCTTATTGGGTAAAACATCACACACCTTGGACACAGGATTTGGAGGAATCAAGCTGGAACTGAACTAGAAGCCTCCTCTTGAAAACTATTTCTCATAGTATCAGAAGGTCTTATGCAAGTTGCCAAAGTAAGATATCCCCAGTGGTGCAGTACTGGCATCTTATCTTAGGGGTAACCAACACCTGCCTAATTGTACTTAAGGCCCATTCAGTAGGAGGGATTCATGCCTGACATTGTAAACTTAGCCAAACAGCCATGACTGGAGAAATCATAGACCATAGTGGAAACCTACTATTGCCATTTTTTCCTGAGTCAATATAATTTCTGTGTTCTGAATAATTGTGCCTACAGATGAGTGTAGCTCTCACCCCTAATCAAAGAGGCTTATTTTTGCAATAGAGAGAGACTATACAAAGATCCACAACTGGTCAAAATCCAGAAAATAAGTGACCATGGGCTCTTCAGCCCCTAATAATACATTTTCAATGCAACCCCTACAACTAAGGCTTAGGGAAAAATCACAGAAAGATAGGCCAGGCCAGAGGACTAGGAGCAGGCTGCTGAGTAGTACCTTCTAGACATAACAAAGAAGCTGTGCCCATGAAATTCACCAATGACTACCTAAAGAAGAAATGCAAAATGATAACATCAATGACATGACAATGTGGATAGAAGAAACTCCACAAGTTCCCACATCAAGATGAAGAGCAAAGACAAATACTAGCTGCTGAGAGAGGGAGTCAGTTTTCTCCAGGGCAAGCTCCCTGACATTTATCCAATAGACACTATCATATATATAACAATAATTAAGTGTAACAGAAATAATAAACTTGAGACGAAGTGTGTAAATTACATGAGAGGATTTGGAAAAGGGGACGGGAAGGGATGGAAATTATGTAAGTGTCATGCTCATGGATGAAATTCTCAAAAAAGTAAATATTTTTAAGGTAAATAACATATTGATGTTTATTTTATGTGTGTGAGTACTTTGCCTGCATGTATGTAAATGCATCACATGCATGCCTGATGCCTGCAGAGTCCAGAAGAAGGCATCACATCCCATGGAACTAGAGATGAAAACCCACATAGGGGTTGGTAACTGAACCTAGGTTAAGAGTAGCCAGTGCGTTTAATCACTGAACCACTGAGTCAACTCTCCAGCCCCAATATAAAATATTTTAAAAATTCAAAAAGGATGCCGGAGAACTGGTTCAATAGATAAGAGCTGGTTCAGTAGATTGCCAGCACTCATATGGTGGGTGGGTCTACAGCTCCAGTTCCAGGGAATCCCTCTTCTGACTCTGTAACCTTTGCAGGAAACAGGTGCCCTTACATAACATTCAGGCAATACATCCATACACATAAAATAAAAATAATAAATATTTCAATTAAAAAAATCTGACTGACCTTACCACTAAAAATATATCCAGGGCTGGAGAGATGGCCTAGCGGTTAAGAGTGCCAACTGCTCTTGAAGAGGACTTGGGTTTGATCCCCATGGCGGCCAAAAACCGTCTGAAACTCCAAATCCAGGAGAACTCCAGTTCCAGGGGAATCTGACACCCTATTCTGACCTCCGCAGCATTGCACGACATGGGTGCACACACCTGCATGCATACAGTACATTCATACACATACAGAAATAAATAAAAAATTATATATATATATATATATATATAAATGTATAATATATATATATATATATATATATATATATAAATGTATAATATATATATATATATATATATATATATATATATCCCCTTCTTGGGGCTGAAGATGTGGCCTAGCAGTTAAGAGTGCAGACTGTTCTTGCAGAGGACCTGGGTTTGATCCCCAACACCCACATGGTGGCTGAGAACCATCTTAAACTCCAGTTCCAGGGGACTACGACACCCTCTTCTGACCTCCGCAGTGTTGCACAACATGGGTGCACAAACTTACATGCAGACAGTACTTTCATACACATAAAAAAATTAAGGAGATCTCCTGAGACCAGCTGAAGAATAGGTACCAGGGAACGGGCTAAAGAGCATGCCCCCCCCTCCCCCATTACGAAGGCATCTGAAGGAGGCAAGCAAAGCAAGCCTTCAGCACAATGAAGAGGCATTTAGGACTCACATTGGAATACAGGCAAGGAGAAGCGATATGCCAGGAACACAAAGAAGAGACAACACGGGAAAGGGGCAGGATAATCCCACACCAAGCACTACCAACCCTATGGAAGATTGCTACAGTGGGATCCCTCTGGGGATGCCCCGGGACACATATATCAGAAACACAATTGGGAACATATTTAAAGAACTACAAATTAGTTTATAAAGAGCAAATCAAAAACTAAGAAAAGAGAATGAAGAACTCAAGAAGGACCTAGAGAGAGAGAATGACAAACTCCGGAAGGAAGTAGAAACACTGAAAAGATCCCATGCTAAAATAGTTAAGCAAACCAACCAGCAAAGCAAAGAGCTACAGGAAGAGATTGAGAAGCTCCAAAAAGAAGTAGAACTACTAAAGAAATCAGAAGAGGAAATGGAAAAGGAAATCAAACACTCAGCCAATCGAGAGGAAAGGAATGGAAAAAGCCTCAGAAGCAGAATGGAGGAAGCAGAACAAAGAATATCAGACCTGGAAGATAACACAGAACAACTAAAAGCCTCAAGTAAAGATTATGAAAAATTTAAAAATACACAAAAGTGGAACAACCAGGAACTATGGGACACTATGAAAGGATCAAACCTCTGCATCATAGGAATAGAGGAAGGAAAAGAATCCCAAGAGAATGGTATTGATTAGATCTTCCACAGAATAACAGATGAAAACTTCCCCAAACTAAAAAAAAAGACAAACCAATACAAATACAAGAAGTACATAGAACTCCAAACAGACAAGATAAGAAAAGAAATTCTCCACGCCATATCATAGTAAAAATGCTAGACACCCAAAACAAAGACAAAATCCTTAAAGCCACAAGAGAAAAACAACAAGTGGCCTATAAGTGCAAACTATGAAAGTGCAAACTATGAAAACTATGAAAGTGCAAACTATGAAACTATGAAAGTGCAAACAAGTGGCCTATCAGTGCAAACTATGAAAGCAAGAAGAATGTGCAGCAAAGTATTCCCAGTGTTAAAGGACAATAGACAGCAACCCAAGTTACTATACCCAGCAAAAATGTCAATGATAGTTGAAGGTGAGAGAAAAATCTTCCATGACATAAACAAGTTGAAACAGTACATATCCGGAATACCAACCCTTCAGAGAATACTTGAAGCAATTCAAAGGACAGAAGAAAGGAGCAACCAACCCCAGGCACCTAGAAAGAGAAATCAATAAAAGCATAACTGCAGAAGTAGAAACCTAAATCAAAACCGCAGATGGATAATAAGGCAAAAGGAAGCAACACAAACCTATCAGTCATAACCTTAAATATTAATGGACTAAATTCCCCAATCAAAAGACATAGACTGGGAGACTGGATTAGGAAACAGAATCCATCGATATGCTGTCTGCAAGAAACACATCTTACCTTCAAGGACAGGCACCACCTTAAAGTGAAGGGATGGAAAAAAATATTCCAAGCAAATGGTACCAAAAAGAAAGCAGGTGTTGCTATTTTAATATCGGATAAAATAGACTTCAAAGTAAAAGAAATCAGAAGAGACAAAGAAGGCCATTACATTTTCATCAAAGGAACAATCCACCAAGAAGATTTCACAATTATGAATATATATGCCCCAAATTCTGGTGCACCAAACTTTATAAAGACAATTCTCCAGGACCACAAGTCACAGACTAACCCCAGCACACTCATAGTGGGAGATTTCAATACCCCACTGAGTCCTTTGGATAGGTCAACAGGACAAAAAATAAACAGAGAGACATCTGAACTGAACGATATGATACACCAAATGGACCTCATAGACCTCTACCGAACATTCCATCCTAATACCAGAGAATACACTTTCTACTCAGCACCCCACGGAACATTCTCCAAAATCGACCACATCCTGGGACACAGAAGAAACCTCTACAAATACAAAAAGATTGAAATAATTTCATGCATCCTGTCAGACCACAGTGCAATGAAGCTCAACATCAACACCAGGACAAGCCCTCCTGCCTACAAGAACACATGGAGACTAAACAACACACTCTTGAATAATGAATGGGTCAAGGAAGAGATAAAGAAAGAAATAAAAACATTCCTGGAACTGAATGACAATGACAATACAACACAACAAAACCTATGGGATACCTTAAAAGCAGTCCTAAGAGGGAAATTTATAGCCCTGGGTGCCTACATTAGAAAAACAGAAAGAGCACAAGTGAATGATCTAACACTACAGCTAAAAGCACTTGAGAGGCAACAACAGATGAACCCTAAACGCAACAGACAGGAAGAAATAACAAAAATCAGAGCAGAAATCAATGAAATAGAAACAAAGAAAACAATACAAAAAATCAATGAAGCCAAAAGTTGGTTCTTTGAAAGAATAAACAAGATAGACAGACCTCTAGCCCAGTTAACAAAAAGAAAGAAGGAACAACTCCAAATCAATACAATCTGTGATGAAAAGGGAAATATCACAACGGACAAGGAAAAGATCAAGAAAATTATATGGGAATATTACAAGAACCTATATTCTACCAAGTTTGAAAATCTAGAAGAAATGGATGAATATCTGAAATCCTGGGAATCACCAAAGCTTGGCCAAGAGGAGACCAGCAGCTTAAACAGACCCATAACATATGAAGAAATAGAGGATGTAGTAAGAAGCCTCCCAACTAAAAAAAGCCCAGGCCCAGACGGTTTCACAGCAGAATTCTATAAAACATTTCAAAAAGACCTACAACCATTATTTCTGAAACTGTTTAGAAGTATACAATCAGAGGGAATTCTCCCAAATTCCTTCTATGAAGCCAACATCACTCTATTACCAAAACCAGGCAAAGATCCAACTAAAAAGGAGAATTATAGACCCATCTCCCTCATGAACACAGATGCCAAAATTCTAAACAGAATACTGGCAAATCGCATACAGACCCACATCAAGAAGATCATCCATCATGACCAAGTTGGATTCATACCAGAGATGCAGGGATGGTTCAACATACGAAAATCAATAAACATCATCAAACACATAAACGGAATCAAAGACAAAAACCACACCATCATCTCAATTGATGCTGAAAAAGCCTTTGACAAAATCCAGCATCCCTTCATGCTTAAAGTCCTAGAAGGAATTGGATTGGAGGGATCATTCCTCAATGTAATCAAAGCCATATACAGGAAACCCACAGCCAATATCATCCTAAATGGGGAAATGACAGAAACATTCCCTTTAAAGGTAGGAACTCGGCAAGGCTGCCCCCTGTCACCACTCCTCTTCAATATAGTGCTTGAAACACTTGCTAGAGCAATAAGGCAAGAAAAGGAAATTAAAGGAGTACTAATTGGAAAAGAGGAAGTCAAGCTATCCCTATTTGCTGATGATATGATTGGTTACTTAAGGGATGCGAAAAACTCCACCAGAAAATTCCTAGAAATGATTAACAGCTTCAGCAAAGTGGCAGGATACAAAATTAACCTAAAAAGATCAATGGCCTTTCTTTACACCAACAACACGCAACTGGAGAAAGAATTCAAAGAGACCTTCCCACTCACAATAGCCTCAAAAACAATAAAATACCTAGGACCGAACCTAACCAAAGACACCAAAGATCTCTACAACAAAAAATTTAAAACTTTAAAGAAGGAAATTAAAGAAGACATCAGAAGATGGAAAAACCTCCCATGCTCATGGATTGGGAAAATTAATATTGTAAAAATGTCCATTCTACCAAAACTCTTGTATAGATTTAATGCAATCCCAATCAAAATCCGCAAGAGTTTCTTCACAGGCTTGGGAAAAAAACTCCTTAAATTCATTTGGAAAAAAAAAAGACCCTGAATAGCCAAAACAACCCTGAGCGAAAAGAGCTACACAGGGGGGAATCTCTATACCAGACTTCAAACCACAATACAGGGCTATAGTCATAAAAACAGCCTGGTACTGGCACAAAAACAGACCTGTTGACCAATGGAATAAAACCAAAGATCCAATCCTGAGCACATACAATTTCAGCCATCTCAGGTTTGACAGGGGGCCAAGAAGACACAATGGAGAAAAGACAACATCTTCAGCAAGTGGCATTGGCAAAACTGGATCACCACCTGTAGAAGAATGAAATTAAACCCCTACCTCTCGCCCTCTACAAAAGTCAACTCTAGATGGATCAAATACCTCAACGTGAAACCCCAAACTCTGAAGGAGATAGAAGAAAAAGTTGGCATCAGACTACAAGACATAGGCATAGGAAAAGACTTCTCAAATCAGACAGCAGCTGCACAAGAATTAAGGTCGACTATTGACAAATGAGATCTCATTAAATTCAAAAGCTTCTGTACATCAAAAGAAACAATCAAGGAAGTGGAGAGAAATCCCACAGAGTGGGAGGAAACCTTCACCACAAAAACATTTGATAAAGCATTGATTTCCAGAATATAGAAACTACTCAAAAAGCGAAAAAAGAAAACAAATGACCCACTCAATAGATGGAGCAAAGAGCTGAACAGAGACTTCACAAGTGAGGAATTAGAGATAGGTGAGAAACACCTTAAAAAGTGTTGAACATCACTAATCATTAAGGAAATGCAAATCAAAATCACTTCAAGATATCATCTCACTCTAATAAGATTGGCTAGGATGAAGGAAACAAATGATACCAAGTGCTGGAGAGGTTGTGCGGAAAGGGGAACACTCATCTACTGCTGATGGCAATGTAAACTCATACAACCACTATGGAAAGTAGTGTGGAGAACCCTTGGAAGACTTGGAATGAACTTGCCACCTGACCCAGCCATACCACTCCTAGGCATGTACCCTCAAGCCTCACCCCACCGTAGAGATACATGCACAGCCATTTTTATTTCAGCTCTCTTCACAATAGCAAGGAGCTGGAACCAACCCAAATGCCCCTCAACTGATGAGTGGATAGAGAAAATGTGGTACATCTACACAATGAAGTTCTATGCAGCAGTAAAAAAAGATGACATCATGAGCTTTGCAGGAAAATGGCTGGAGCTAGGAGACATCATGCTGAGTGAAGTAACATAGTCCCAGAAAAACAAACGATGGATGCTATCCCTCATCTGTGGATGCTAGTGCCAATTACCTAGTTGTAAGTATTTCTTGTGCATGGTCCCTTGAGCTTTTGTCCAAAGCAGTTGGGAGTGATGCATATTGGAAACAACAACAACAACAACAACAACAACAACAGAAAGGACTGCATCAAAGAACTGACTGAAACAGTGAACTTCTGCTCAAAACAGTCAACTTCCGTATAGAGAATATTGAGAAAGACTGAGAAAGAGATGAAAAGCATGTTTGGCAGAATGCATGAACTCTGGTGGGTTGGGGGGATAGGGGGGACACGGGTCTAGATTTGATAATATATATATATATATATATAAATTAATTAAAAAAATAAAATAAAAAAATAAAAATTCACCATGCTGAGCTGCCAGCCAAAAAAAAAAAAATGTATCAAGTTTAAAACATGGAGATTAAGCTTGAAATTGCTAATAGAAGCTCTTATGATTAAAGCCTGGTTTTGAGACCTAAAAAATTTTTTTAATTAAAAAAAATAAAATATATATCCCCTTCTAAATCCCTAAATTCTGTCTAATACACTTTTTATATACCAAGATTTAAGTATATAATAAGTGTATTAGACGGAATTTAAATCTTGGTATACAATAGTGTATTGGACATAATTTTCCATTAGATTAGAAAAAATAGAATGAATGTATATATGTATTAAAAGGGGCATTGCTAGACTGGCATACACCATAGGAGCTGGGCAGTCCAACAATGGCTGTCAGCACTGGAGAAGCAAAGAACCACTCAACTGTTCAGTCTGTGAAGCCAGATGTCTCAGCAGTCCCAATCTGGTGCTAAAGGAAAGACAATTCCTAGAGAACCACTGGTCTTCAGTTGATTTTGTAAAGGCAAAGCTGCATTCTGACATCAGTGGACAAGAGCAGCTGCATCAAGAAATTAAGGCAGTTCACACTGGTTCTTCCTTAGACCTCTTTCTACCCTTCCTGGAAATGCACTAAAAGACCCATCCAAAGGCATGTCTCTTAATTGATTCCAGATTTAATCAAGTTAACAACCAACATTAGCATCTGCAGTCAAGTCACACACTCGTTTGATCCCCAGGATAGACCACTGATAACCACACCACATATTAGAGGAGAAGCCCCAGCAAGATCATGTTATTAATATGTGCCTCTTTAAAGAGCCTTAGCAGCTTCTTTCCAGTGGCTGAGTTCAGCTTCCCTATTTGGTCCCTCATTTTACTTCCTTTTTGTTCCTCCTTTCTATGGTGGGCTGAGCCCAGTATTGTCCACTTAATTTCCTTTTTTAAAAATATGTTACTGAATTTTTGAGAATTTCATACAATTTATTATGATTATATTTACAACCATCCCCTATTTAAACCTCCCTTATGAAATTCACTTTTATGTCCTCTATCATGTAATATATATTATATATGTCACATATAATATATTATATATAATTTGTGTTTCCAAATAGCCTTCGGTGTGGTTCCATCCACTGGAGTCTATTTAACCTACTCAGCATCACACCCTTGAAGAAGAATGATTCAACTTCCGCAAGAAGCTATCAGATACCAATATTTACTCAACCAGGCTTCCTAACCATTTCCCTACCTATATGCTGGAATTTTGTCTGGTTTGTGCTTACACAGGTCTTGGAAATACTGTCACAGTTGTTGTAAATTCATACTAGTCTCTGCCCTGCTATCTGGAAAACACAATTTCCTGAGGTCATGTACTACCTCTGCCTCTTACAATCTTACTGCCCCAACTTCCAAAGTGATCCTTGCAAGGGAGAGTTTTGATATAGTTGTCCTATTTTCAGCTAAGCATTCTGCAGACTCTTATTCTTTGCACACAGACCAGTTGTTGATCTCTGTGCTAATCATCTGCTGCATGAGGAAGTTTCCCTGTTAAGAGTTGAGAGGTGCATTAATCTATGGGTATAACAATATATTGTTAGGAGTCGGTTTAATAGTATCCATTTACAAGAATATAATTAGTAGGTTCTTGCCTATGGCCTGTGCCCTGTCTAGCCACAGGTCCCTATGCCATTGTCCGGTACAGGATCCATCTTGTGAACTGGGCCTTAAATCCAATCGGAAAGTGGTTGATTATTCATATAACCTTCATGCCGCTATTACACCTGTGGCATATCTTCCCAGACCAGTTGTTATTATAGCTCACAGGATTCACAGCTAAGCAAGGTTGAGCATTAATTTTCTCCTCTGGTAGCATGCAAAGCACCTTCCAGCACTATGAAAGCTAACCAGTAGAGATGACATTTTGAAGTCAGTACCGCTTCATGTTCCTTGTTTGTTCTACAAGCCATGTACATAGAATCTTCAGCAATAGCATCAAGTTCTGGTATGTAACCAAGAACAGGGGCAATGGCCAGGATTGTTTGAAGGTTTATGGTACCCCTGGTCAACAGCTTCAAAAGAAGGTGTTTGTTCATGTTTGGCAGAATGCATGATCTTTGGTGGGGTGGGGGGCAGGAGGGGGCCACTAATCTAGATTTTATTTGTAATGTGATTTTGTGTGAAATGCACAGAGCTTCAATAAAACGGTGGAAAAAAAAGAAGGTGTTTGTTTCTGCCATTGGGCTTTTTATTTGCTAGCCTATGGTGTCTGGTAGGAGCAATATCTCCCTGGTATGGAATAAATTTATTTATTTATTTATTTATTTATAGATTTTTTAATTATTTTAATTTTTTTAATTTTATTCATTTTTGTATGTGTATGAGTGTACTGTCTGCATGTAGGTTTGTGCACCCATGTCGTGCAATGCTGCGGAGGTCAGAAGAGGGCGTCGGATTCCCCTGGAACTGGAGTTCTCCTGGAATTGGAGTTTCAGACGGTTCTCAGCCACCACATGGGTGCTGGGGATCGAACCCGGGTCCTCTGTAAGAGCGGTCGGCGCTATTAACCGCTAGGCCATCTCTCCAGCCCCTATAGATTTTTTTTTAACTTTAGGTGTATGACTATATTGCCTGCATGTGTGTAAGTGTATTCATGTCGTGCAGTGCCTACAAAGGTTAGTCCTCTTAACTGATGCATCTCTCCAGCCACTTCTGTTTCATTTATTTTTATATCATATATATATATATATATATATGATATATATTACATCCATATATCTATATCTCTATAATATAATATATATATATATAGAGAGAGAGAGAGAGAGAGAGAGAGAGAGAGAAAGTTTTAGAAGTTTCTATAGGGGTAGGTGTCCATGTGAATTTTCCTAAAGGCCTTTGGTATTATTTATCCATCCCCTAACTTCCTCCTCTGCTCTGACTTCCACTTTGCCCTCAATTTTATTCTTCCTACTCCATTATTCCTCTTTCCACCTTTAAATCACTGAATTATATCTCTCCTCCTATGATGCTTCCTCCCTCTTCCTCCCTCCACAACCACTTACTAATTTCCTTACTTCTATTGATATTCTAATTGAAACATGCATATCTAAACATTCAAAGCTAGCATCTACTTATCAGACAGAACATGGAATATTTGTATTTCTGTATCTGGATTTACATCTCTCAGGATTATTATTTTGAGCTCCATTCATCCGCCTGAAAATTTCAATAATTTCATTAAATCTAAAAGAAATGGATGAATTTCTAGATATGCATGACCTACTGAAATTAAACCAAGACTTAGTAAATTATTTAAATACATATAGATAAAACAACCAATGAGATAGAGAGCAGGAATTCAATATCTCCAAATGTAGAAAGCCCAGGACCAGGTGGATACACTTCAGAATTCTACCAGACCTTCAAAGAAGAACTAATACGAATGGTCTCCAAATTATTTCATAAAACAGAAAAGGGGGGCTGGAGAGATGGCCTAGCGGTTAAGAGCGCCGATCGCTCTTGCAGAGGACCCGGGTTCGATCCCCAGCACCCACATGGCGGCCGAGAGCTGTCTGAGACTCCAATTCCAGGAGAACTCCAGTTCCAGGGGAATCCAAGACCCTCTTCTGACCGCGGCGTTGCACATCACGGGTGCACACACTTGCATGCAGACAGTACATTCATACACATACGGAAATAAAAAATAATAATAATAAAAAAATTAAAAAAAACAGAAAAGGAAAAACACTTCAAAATATATCTTATGAAACAAGTATTACTCAAACCAAACGTAATTAAAGTCCCAACAAAATGAAAATTATAGCTCAATTTCTCTGATCAACATAGACACAACAATTCTTTTTTTTCATTTTTATTTTTTTAATATATATTTTGTACAAGATTATCAAATCTAGACCCGTGTCCCCCACCCTATCCCCCCACCCCACCAGAGCTCATGTATTTTACCAAACATGCTTTTGATCTCTTTCTCAGTCTTTCTCTATATTCTCCATGTGGAAGTTGACTGTTTTGAGCAGAAGTTCACTGTTTCAGTCAGTTCTTTGATGCAGTCCTTTCTGTTGTTGTTGTTTACAATATGCTCACTCCCCAACTGGCTTGGACAAAAAGCTCAAGCCATGCACACAGAAATTACTTACAAATAGGTAATTGGCACTAGCATCACACAGATGAGGGATAGCATTATCGTTTGTTTTTTCTGGGACTATGTTACTTTCACTCAGCATGATGTCTTTCTTTTTTTCAAGTTTTCTCTCATATTTTTCTTTACTGCTGCATAGAAACTCCATTGTGTAGATGTACCACATTTTTTCATCCAACCATCATGTTGAGGGGCATATTTGGGTTGGTTCCAGCTCTTACTTGTGAACGATGGCTGAAATAAATATGGCTGTGCATGTATATCTCTGCAGTTGGAGGAGTCTTGAGGTTTACATGCCCAGGAGTGTCGGCTGGGTAGGTGTGCAATTCATTCCAAAGTCTTCCAAGGATCTCCACACTGCTTTCCATATGTGGCTGTACAAGTTTACCATTGCCACCAGCAGGATGAGTGTTCCCCTTTTCGCACACCTCTCCACACTTGGTATCCATTTGTTTTCTGATCCTACCAGTCTATTGGAGTGAGATGATATTTAAAGTGGTTTTGATTTGCATTTCCTTAATGATTAGTGATGTTGCAACACTCTTAAGGTGTTTTTCAGCCATCTCTAATTCCTCACTTGTGAAGTCTCTGTTCAGCTCTTTGCTCCATCTTGAGTGGGGTCATTTGTTTTCTTTCTTCTTTGTTTTTTTGAGTAGTTTGTAGATTCTGGAAATCAATGCTTTGTCAGATGTTTCTGCAGTAAGAAATTTCCTCCCACTCTTGGGATTTTCTCTTACTTCCTTGATTGTTTCTTTTGATGTACAGAAGCTTTTGAGTTTAATGAGGTCCCATTTGTCAATTGTTACCCTTAATTCTTGCACAGCTGCTGTCTGATTTAGGAAGTCTTTTCCTTCTCCTAAGTCCTGTAATCTGCTAACCAACTTTTTTTCTATCTCCTTCAGAGCTTGGGTTCGTTATCTTATCCATCTGGAGTTGCTTTTGTACCGGGCGAGAGGTGGTTTAATTTCATTAGACACAAAAATTCTAATAAAAATCTTGCACAACACAGCTGTCGATGGTGGGATACACCTTTAATCTAGCACTTTGGAGGCAGAGGCAGGCAGATTTTGTGAGTTCAAGGCCAGACTGGTCTACAGAGCAAATTCCCGGACCGCTGGGCTATATGGAGACCTTGTCTGAAAGACAAAAAAAAAAAAAAAAAAAAAAAAAAAAAAAAAAAAAAAAAAAAAAAAAAAAAAAACTTGCAAACTGTATGCAAGAACAATCAAAAAGATTATTAAACATGATCAAGTTGGCTTCATCCCAGAAATCCTTGCATGTTTCAACATACATAAATCTGTAATCTTGATCCACCAGATAGGCTCAAGGATAGAATCCACCTGACCATTAGATGCAGAAGTGGCCTTTAACAAAATCCAACTACTCATTGTGATAAAAGTCATGGAGAGTCTAGGGATACAGGGATGTATCTCAACATAATAAAAGCATAGAACAAACCCATAGCCAACATCTTACCTAGAAGCAAGATTCCCCACCGTGCGGAGCAGGTGTGTGTGTGTGTGTGTGTGTGTGTGTGTGTGTTATGCATATGTATGCTCCTCTAAGGGAGGTATGCTTGCCTGTATGTGTGTGGAGAGCAGAGATCAACATCAGGTTTCTTCCTCTATTGCTCTGCACCTGAAAAACTAACCCTGGAGCTCATTGATTTGTCTAGAATGACTATCAAGAGAGCCTCAAAATCCACCTACCTTTGTCCCCCAGTGCTGGGATTATAGCTGAATGCCACTGTGCTGTCTTTGCATGGGTGCTGGGGATCCAAATTCAGTTCTCCATGTTTGTACATCAAGAATTTTACCCAGTGAACCATCTCCCAAATCCCTGGATGGCAGAGGCAGGCAGATCTTTGTGAGTTCAAGGTCAGCCTGGTCTACATGGTGAGTTTCAGGACAGCTGGAACTACAGGGAGATAAAAAAGCAGAGAAAGAAACATGTGAATGGGTGCTCCATGCTCCTGTAAAACTATCACAGGAGTCAGGCTCTCTCAGTGCAGAACGAAGACCCAAACCTAACCGGACCTCATGGGGGCAGTTTTGTGTTTGCTCTTCTCTCTGCATAATGCGCCAGATACTTTGGGAATGCCTGGCTGTATTTTTCAGCTTTAAGAGGGGGTTGTACAAATCACCCCTAGCAGTACCCAGGGAACCTTAGAGATTGTCTCAGAGTGCATATTTGTCATGCAAACTACAGTGAGTTGCCACAGACTCCAGCAGCAGTCTCTTTAGGCTGTAGAGGTAACTGAGTAAAAAAGGAGTAAAAAAGGAGATGGATGGACACCCTTGTTTACTTCAGCAAAGCCTCAGGAATTATAATGCTTCTCCACAACCCAAGCTGCTATGATCTTGCTTGACCACGCACTGTTCTGTTAGCACATGATGGTTTATGGAGGAATACAAGGTCTTCTCCTGGACACAGCCATGATTTAATTCTGAAACCCCAGCCCTTATCACTTTACCCAGTACAGAGGAAAACTTTAATTGCTTTGGGGGTTTATTGTCTGAATTAATGTTGTGCTGAAGACAGGAAGCAATTGCTTTTCAAACTGGATGCCTGTAATTTCTGACATCTCTAATTGAAACAATAGTAGTCTTAATTGCTTTGCTTTTGTGTTCATGCTAATGACAAAAATGGGATACATTGTTCTATTTTATGACCATATTATGATAAGATTCTGACTCAGGATTTAGAACTTGGGAGATGGCTCAGTTTTAAAGTGCTTGCCACACAAGCATGGGGACCTGAGCACAGATCCCAGAATCAGTATAAAAAGCTAGGAAGACTGGTACATATCCTATAATCCTAGTGCAGAGACAGGCAGATCCTTGGAACTCCCTGATCAGGCAGCATAAATGACTAATAAGCACCAGGTTCACAAAAGGACCCTATCTCGAAAATATTTCTGAAGAGTGACTGAGGAAAACACCTGGCTTTGAACTCTAGCCTAAACATGCTTAGACACACCCAACACCCCCCCACACATATACACACTTCTCCCTTTTCTCTCTTTCTAGACTTTTCTCTCTCTCTCTCTCTCTCTCTCTCTCTCTCTCTCTCTCTCTCTCTCTCACACACACACACACACACACACACATATACCACATGCTCTCTCTCATGCACACATACACACCCACACATAAATACAAGAATTTGAGGAAAAATTAAATGTAAAAAATAAAGAATTCTGATAGGATTTAGGCTCTGTAATAAAACTGTGCTTTCCTTGATGTAAAGTTGTTGGACACCATTGCACTATAATCTGGTTAAAATCAAGATTCCCATGAGAATATACATTCCAGGACCCACTCCCTTCTATCTCCACAATATTTATTACAGTGGCACATAATAGGCTTTCATCAGGATTTAATGTCAAAATCTACTACTACTAAATCTTCATAGTCAGAACCTCAGTTACCCAATGGCTTTAGTACATTTGGTGTGTGTGTGTGTGTGTGTGTGTGTGTGTTTATTCATGCATGTGATACATGTAGAGGCTAGTGGTCAACCTCAGCTGCTGTTCCTCTGGTACCATAAACCTTGGGTTTGGAGATACAGTCTCTTCATTAGCCAGGAGCTTGCCTACTCAGCTGAACTGGCTGGCTAGCCACTGAGCCCATGAACCAACCTGTCACTTCCCTCCAAAAGCTAGGATTACAAGGAGATACCACATGAAGTTTAACCTGGGTTCTGAAGATCAAATTCAGCCTTCATGCTCAGGTGGGAAGTACTTGGTAAACATAGTAAACTACCGAGGCCCTGCCTTCGTGGTCAGGTGGGAAGTACTTGGTAAACTTAGTAAACTACTGAGGCCCTGCCTTCATGCTCAGGTGGGAAGTACTTGGTAAACTTAGTAAACTACTGAGCCCCTACCTAATCATTCTGTAATGTGCCAATTGGTTATGTGAAGCCATACTTGCTGAGCTCCCTCCCCTTGCATGTTTTCAGTTACAATGGCTACGACTGAGTTCCCTGTCAGGTACGGAGAATGGAAGTATGTAAGACAATGGTTGGCTTCAAGCCAAGAATTAATGGCACAGTCACTCACCTCCCAAGTACATGGGTCAGCAAGGCCTGACCTGCTCTCCTTCCCAGGTCGCCCAGCTCTCTGAATTTTGGTTTATGTGTATGCTTATCTGTGGGAAAATTTAGTTAAAATGGGTAACATTCTAAACCAATGGGATCTCCCTGACAACCCCCATGGGGTGGGATGTAGTGACGAAAAGGTTTAGGATTTGGACCAGGGAGTTGAGTCATGCTGTCTGTATAACCAGACATTTTGGAATAAAGCTCTCTCTGTGTTTGGACCTTAACATGCATCCATGTGGTGTGCTTTCCTGTGCGTGTTTTCCACACAGATCATCCTGGGAATAAATGGGACATACCACAAATGGCGCCCAGACGTGGGGCTGGAGGAAACCTTGACAAATTAGGTATGGAAACCTCTAAATCTTGCCTCTTTCTTCTCTTTCTTCTCTCTCTCCTGATCTATCTTTTGCCATGGAGCCTTCTCTCCTGCTGGTTTCAGTGGACGGGAGGGTGATCTGGGAACATGTGGCTTTGTACACATGGAGGAAAACTGCCAGGCTCTGGTTTGGCTCAGAGAGAGTATCCTATTCCCTCTAACCATGTGCCTCCTGGCTGGGTGACTCCTGAAGGCTATAAAAGCGAGTTACTTCAAGGCTGAGTTTAATATCAAGGCTTAGTAGCCATTCTTGGCCTTGGAATCATTTTTCATAATTTTACAGGTCTAAAATAAAACGTTGTGGTTTTAACTTCCAAAGGAAAAAAAAAAAACTAGACTTCATCCCCTACTGTGAGAAACTAGTTCCTCAGGTTCAGTTCCTGCTTTAACTTGTTCTTATGTAAATTTTCTCCAGGTAGCTCTATGGCTCAGCCAAGGCTGGAACTCACTTCATTCTGATGCAAATTAAGGCCTTTCACAGGAACCTACCAAGAACAGTTATTTTTTTCCAGATAATTTTAAGCCATGGGCCACTTAATATCTTTCTCTTAAATTTTGTATACAAGATCTGTTTTTAGATAAAAGTGTATTGCTCTCTTGTTTTCTTGTGGGTTTTTTGGTAACTATTTCTAAATCTAACTCTTCCTAGCTAAACCTGCTGGCTATTTGTGTATCCAAAATTGGGGTTCAGCTAGCTGTATCACATAAATAATTCAAATCCATTTCAGCATGCTTAACTTAAAATGTAATATTTTTACTTACCCCCCTGGGTACCCTAGATATATTTTGAGTAAAAATATATGCACAATTAAAATTAATTGGTTGATTTAATTTTATCTTGATCCTCTTAAATGTGTTTCACCTTAAAGATTTTTTCCCACAGAATTCCTGATTACACTTGGTTTGTGCTCTGGAGCCACCAGCCTGCCTGCTGCGTGCATACCAGCCTCAAAACTGAGCACAAGGTGTCTTAACAACAATTTAACTAAATCATGCCCTTAATTATTGAGTGCATACATGCCAAGGCAAGCCTGCATTCCATTCAGATGGCCAGTGGGTTGGAA
Source organism: Rhizomys pruinosus (assembly GCA_009823505.1). Lineage (NCBI taxonomy): Eukaryota > Metazoa > Chordata > Mammalia > Rodentia > Spalacidae > Rhizomys > Rhizomys pruinosus. The sequence goes on from VZQC01004706.1 coordinate 943,263, forward strand.
AAAGGTTCCAGTGAGGACCACCAATCTGGGTAGCTGGTGTTGTGAGTGGACATAGGCTGAAGATAGGCCTACAGCCATCATCCTGAAATTCCTGTCCAGGGTTCAGCAGTCTCTGGGCAGGTGGAAAGTCACAGACAAGAGTGGGAAATGTGTCTCGTTGTCCCAGGCTAGGGACCTGAGTTGGAAGTACCCATACACATAGACACACAAGAGAAATAAATTTTAAAGATATTATATACATGTATGGAAATGTCATAATGAATCCCATTGTGGATAATTAATATATAAGAATAAAATGAAACAGTAAACAATAGCATCAGCCAGTTGTTTATAGACAAAACCTTTTTATGTCTCCAAATGGCTCTTTTTCTCTGTTCTGTCAAAGCTATAAATCTGATCCAGTCAATGATATCTCTCAGAGGAAAAGATGAAAGTATTCTTCTGTAGTTTTACTTCTGTTGCTGTGATAAACTACCCTGACAAAAAGCAACTCTTAAGAGGAGGAGAAAGGGTTTGTTTTGACCCTTAGTCCCATGTTACAGTCCATCACAGGGAAGTCAAGGCAGCAGGAACTTCAAACAGCTGGCCATATCAGATCCAGTCAAGAGGAGAGAGAAATTGAATGCATGTGTGCTGCCCCTGTTTGTGTTTAGCTCCATGTCTCCTCTCTTATACAGTTCCTGAACCCCTGTCTAGGGAATGGTGCTAACCACCATAGGCCGATTTTCCACATCATAACTTAATGAATACAATTTCTCACACACATACCCACAGCCCAGCCCAATGTATACAATCTGCCACAGAGACTCTCCCCAGGTGACCCTAAGTTGTGCCAAGTTGACAAAGCTGACCAACCATCACAACCAGAAATCTGCATGTAACCTGAGCACCAACACTAGCCTCTCAGCTCTACTTTTAGACAGTCTAACAGAAGACCCAGGAGGCTGCATAGTGAGTGCTACAAATAATCAGGGAGAAGGTCAATACCGCACAGGGAGCTGAATCTCCCACGGGATCTGCTCTGCCACAGTGTACAGTATTCTAGCTCCTGGTGGATAATATCTTGGTTTTCATCATATCAATGAAATTAGAAATGGTTCACAATCTTGAAAGGAGGTAATGATCAAATATTCAGATTTCAACTTATCATTCATTAAAATTACAATGTAAGAATCACCTGCTAGACAAATATTGCTTAAGAACAAAATATTTATTCTTAACTAGGCGGCAATGCTAGGCAGCAATGCTGTTATTAGAACAATTTAGTAGAACACAGAGGAAAAGAGATCTCTGCATAAATACTATTAAATTTAAAATACAAAAACAAATTAACTATGAAACAGAGCTCAAGGATACATCATTTCGCTGTATTAACCAAGTGCTGGAAATTGTACTTTTAGAAAAATGTCATTTGAATCATATTGGGTTTGTGAGTTTGTATGTCATTCTTGCATTTGTTTTGGATTTATAATTCTATAAGAATGATTAGCAATGTTTAAATCCCCATCTGTTTTGTTCATGTTTATGTAATGTAATTATGGTTTTTCTCAACAGTGACAATGAGAGTTTCATTTTTCGTTGGAACACTAATAGTCAGTCCTGCAAGCATATTAAAATAGCTTGGGGGCTTTGGCTCCAGGATAATAAGTTAAATGGTATAAAGTGAATCCTGACCTCTGGGCCATTTTAACACCCATTTCAGCAAGCGTTAAAGCAAATAGAGAAGCAGTAAAGATACAGAAGATATGAACTACACTGCTAACCAGATTAATATGGTTAGTCTTTTTGGAACACTAGACCCAATAAATGTCAGTCATATCAGTAGCACCTAGAATCTTTACCCAGACAGATGACATGTAAGTAATTTAAAATAAATCTGAACAAATCATTGAAGGGGGAATGACTCACAGTCAAGAGCACTTGCTGCTCTTACAGAGGACCTGAGCACCCATTTCAGGTGCTTCACAACCCCTTGTAACTCCAGCACCAGGGGATGTGACATCTCCAGCATCGTTGGACACCTGAACACCTGTGCACATAACCCATACAGAGATACATACATACATTAACAAAAGTAAATAAAATAAATCTCAAAAAGAAAGCATGCCAGGATTATAACATGCTCTGATCTGAGCAAAACCTTAACAGTGTTCATCAATAAAGGCACATTTTGAAGAAATTCTTAAAGTTTAATTTAGATATTTAAATAAGATACTTCAAACAATAAATCAGTAAAAAATGTAAGATGTATCAGGAAATGTTTTGAACTAAATGACATTGAAAACAGCATATTAAGAAGTGTATGATTCAGTAAAATAAGTGTTTTGAGGGGAATTTTATCAATTTAAGTGCTTATTCTATGAAAGGAAAATTGTTTAAAATTGTTCATCCAATTTTCAAGCTAAGAAGCTAGAAAATGAAAACTGTGTTAAACTCACCGTGGGAAAATAAAATAAAAGCAGAAATCAGTATTTTTAAAGCAGACAATTTATTAATCTGAAGTTGGTTCTTTACAAATATTAAAAATTGAAAATTCCAAAGTCATGTGACTATAAGGACTACAGTATATAACATCTCTCCATAGTCTGTTGCCATTAAAAGAATAAATACAGGGGTGGAGAGATGGCTCAGTACTCGCTGCTCGTCACTCACTGCTCTTGTACATCTGGGTTCAATTCCCAGGACCCACATGGCAGCTAACAATCATCTGTAACTCACAGATCCAAAACCCTTGTATTAGTCATTTTTTCTCTCAGTGATAGAACTACCACAACCAACGTAACTTATAAAAGGAAGAGTTTATTTGAGCTTACAATTGAAGGTTCCATGGGAATTAGAGTCCATCATGCAGGGAAGTATGGTGACAGAAGTTGCCAGGGCAGAAAGCCAAGGTTCACATCTTCAAGCAGGCACAGGAACCAGAGAGAGAGCCACTGCAGATTGAGAAGGCTTTTTGAATTCTCCAAGCCTGACCTCCCAGTGACAAACTTCCTCCAGCATGGCCACACCTTCTACGGCCTCCCAAAACAGTGCCACCAACTGGGAACAAAATGTCTGAATACTTGGAGCCTCTGTGTGACATTCTCTTTCAGACCACCACATTCCACTCCCTGGCCCCCATAGACTCATGAGTATATAAAATGCAAAATGCATTTAGTCCAATCTTAAAAGTCCCCATAGTCTTTCCCAATCTCAATACTATTCAAAAGTCTATAGTCCAAAGTCTCTTCTGAGACTCAGGCCAATCTCTTAACTCTAAGCTCCCGTAAAATCACCAAACAAATTACAAACTCCCAGCATACTGTGGACACTAGTACATATTGACATTCAAAAAGGGAGGAATAGAGGCATAGTGAGGAAATACCAATACAAGAGAAAACTAGCAGGGCAAACGGCAAGTCCAGTAGCTCTGCTTGAGACTTCTGGGATGTTACTTCCAAAGAATTTAGATGGCTCAGCTCTTCCAGGTTTGCTTGCAGCATACATCTCTTTCTTGGGATGGTACCAATCCCTATACGCAGCTCTCACTGGCAAAAAGCTCAAGGCTCTGGTATCCTGAATGTCTTCTTTGGGGGGTCTTCATTGCCAGCAAGGCTTCACATTCAGTTTCACACAATGTCCTGTCAGGGCATTCTTAATTCAGGGACGCCCCTGCTGTACTCTGCCTGACCTCAGCAGCTCTCTGAAACCACAGAGGAAGAACTGATGACCCCTTCACTCTTGCATCTTTCATCCTTCTAAAGCAAATACCATGGGAACAACACTGCTGAGTTCAGCTGAAATTTTTGGATAGACACTGGCCTATTCAACCATGTTCATAGCTTTTCTCTGCCCTGGACTTCTTGGAGTAGAAAACCCCTTCACCAGTTTCCTTTCAAAAGTTGGAGGCTTATCTGGGTGTCGTAATGCCCCAAAGTTACTCTTCCCATTGTTTATTTATAAATCTCTATGCCTCTCTTTAATCACTTTAATCTCCTTATCAAAGGCATCCTCTCCTTCAGCACAAGCCTTGGCTCCAACATTAATCTTCCTAGTGCACTTTTCCAATCCAAACAGTACATTCTGCATTTCTTTCTGCCCCATTTGCTCCTTTTCACTGTAGATCTGTATAATATTCACCACTAATAGCCATGCCATCATTTCTACATTAGCCTGTCTTGAAATATCCTCTGCCAAATAAATTAGTCCATTGATTTTCAACTGAGCCTCAGGCAAGCATTTGGGCTATGGGCAGACTCCAGCCAAAATCTCTGCCAAAATATCCCAATGTAATGGAGTCCAGACCACCCAAGGATACAACCAGACAAAAGTTTAAAAATTTAGAAATTTAAAGGAAAAAGGTAATTCAACTTTAGCAAGAACTCCCTATTATCCTTTCTTTCTTCCTTGTTAATTTCTCCTTTGTGCAAATATAGGACTGGTGTCCACAATTGTTCGGATTGTTATAAAGGCTAACAGCCTGGGACCATGAGGTTTTGCATGCATGGGGCCATGGATACCAGCAGTTTCCTGGCCTGGTGTGGCAGGAGAGTTATCATCTCCCCAGCCACAGGTTTGCCTGCAAAGCCATCAGTTTTGTGGTTGTGTGTTGGTTGAGAAGCCAGCAGCTTTCAAGACAGATCCTATCATGGAGTCATCAGACTTGCATGGCTGCCAACTGTTCATGCATGGGGGCTGAGGAAGCCAGCAGCTTCCCAGCTGGGCTTGACGACAATGGCTATCAGCTTTGCGGGTGTGAGTGAGCTTCAGTACTATCAATCTTTCAGTTGTGAGGTTACCAGCCTCAGGCACAGCTTGGCCTTGGCGTCATTTTAAATAATTTTTATAGGCCTGAGATGGAGCTCTGGGTTCTAAAACCAAAAAAGAAAAAAATTGGTTAAAAACCCTCTGGTCTGCCTTCCCCCCTGACCCACAACACACCCCCATCCATAGGACAGGTTTGACCATCCAGGGATGGTCCTTCCTAGGCAGCTGGTTTTTCAAGCCCAGGCTCTTTTTGTAATGCTAATTCCTTCCCTACGTTTGTTCCAGTGTCCATCTTTTTTTCTTTCAGATGCAAACTGGAGCTCTTCCAAATTTCAAAAGGAAATTTTTTTTCTCCTTTGCCACCTCTCCTAATTCCCAAAGTGACTTATACCTGAAATATTATATCATCGGTTTGACAAACACATTAGCTTTTGCCCATCTTCAGACAGGAGCATGGGTTTGGCACATGGTATTAATTTGACAAAAGCATTGCTTGTGCCTGCCCCTGGATAGAAGCATGGGTTGTCCAGTCTCTGGACAGAGCATGTTGTAACTCAAGATGTTTTCTAGCTGTGGCCATATGAACTTTGTCTCCATTCTGTGCAGGAAATACTATTGGGTTTAAATTCCATCTTGGCATGCCTAGTCAAAATATAAATATTTTTTGCTTATAAACTTGGGTACCCTAATCATCTTTAAAGTAAGCATATGTGTGCACTTAGCTAAAAAGTTCGAGGCATCAAAATTCATTCTGGTTTTTTAATCTTATTCCACCTTAATGCTCTAGGGAAAAAGAAGTCTTTCAAACAAAAGGGTGTATGTGTCCACACCTTTAATCCCAGTCCTTGAAAAAGAACTGTGAGCCAGAATCTGCTGATTTACACATCTTACCCTAGAACAAATATTTCATCTTAAACCTCATGATTAAACCTATTTTACTTTTGACATAGTCTGGTCCAAGTGATAAAGGTCTAAGGAAGTTTGTTATGGTGGGTAAAGGATAAAGCTATATAGATAAGCTTAATTCCTCTAACGTCATGGTTCAGTTGAGTAGTTGAAAAAGCAAATATTTCAAGTCAAGGTTTAAAAAAATGTTCAGTTTTTGCCCAAGCTTTATCCACACACCACATGGTATTTAAATTTTAGTAAAAGGATCATATGCCTATATTAAATTAAATTAGCTAAATATTTTAATATAAAAATAGTAACATGCTTAAACTAATTTAGGGATACAAATTGTTATTTATATTTAGTCTACACTTGGCTTATACTAGATTACTGGTGACAGCTTTGGGATTAAACGTACACAAGTGTTCTTCATGTATATCTGTATTGTACAAATGTTACCTGTAACGTTTTTTGCCCATAAAGATAATTTGGCTCAAGAAAGATTGGGTTTTACTGCCTTAAACCAACATTATACCATCTAATAAGAGACAGTTTGGATGTTTTTAGCAGACATTTACAACTTGGTTCCTGTCTATGGGTAAGTTATGGAACTCCTGCCTTTTGAAAAATTATAGTTCAAGATATAGGGGTTGAGGGAACAAGAAAGATGGTTCTGTTCATAGTATAAAAACCCAAAAGTGGGGTTGGAGAGATGGCCTAGTGGTTAAGAGTGCTGACTGCTCTTGCAGAGGACACGGGTACGATCCCCAGCACCCACATGGTGGCTGAAAACCAGCTTTAACTCCAGTTCCAGGGGAATTCAACGCCCTCTTCTGACCTCTGAGGCATTGCATGACACGGGTGCACAAACCTGCATGCAGACAGTACATTCATACACATACGAAAATAAATAAATATTAAAAAAAAAGTGGGATGGGAATATGTCTCCCTCTGGGATGCAATTTGCAGAGCATTCTTTACACCGAACTTTGTGTCAATTCTTCAATTTTGTAATCATAAATAACAATTTTAATCCATAAACACTGGAGCCCTCTGAAAGTCCATAATAGATGCCATTGGTGCTACAGCATTTTGCAATGTTGGGACAATGGGAAAAAACAAAAAATTCACTACTAGCTATGGGAAAAGGGTTTGTCTTCCCAGAGATGTAGCCCACATCTTGGTTCCAGCAAGAAACATTCAAGATATGGATCTGTCCCACCAGAAGGGGATCTGACTTGTCTAAACATCCAGAAAGTGTGGTATCATGGACATGTGTGCCTGTCCCTTTTGATTAATGCCCTATCTCTAAATTTTCCATTGTGGACAGATGAGACATATGAGTAAATAGAGGGTTTTTTTTTTTGTTTTCTTTTCTTTTTTTTTTTTTTTTTTTCTAATAGAGGCTTTTAGTATCAACTCTGGGGTACTTATGAAGAAGCTATTGGCCAGGGAGGCTTCAGAATCCCCCAAAAGAAAAGCCACTTGCCCGTGATGTTGGGATACACACAAAAACCATACAGTAAGAGCCTACTGCTGAAGATGTGGTGTTAGCATGAAAATAAAATTTGTGTTGAGACCTTGCACTGCAAATGGATAGCTGACCTTCATGATGCCAGAGATCATTATGCAGATTACTGGAAGAAAATGGTCTCAAGAGTTACTTCAAAACTCATAAGCTACACCCTCACTTGCCTACGAAGACTGCAGTAGTGACACACTAATTTTTGTATACCCCCCAAAATCTAATTGGACTTATGTTCTGCTCCTTGGTGAGGGAGAGGGGGTGTAGTACAGGACTGATACTGCAAGCTTGGTGCCCTCTAGTGACTAAGACATTACAGATCACAGTATGATGTTATTACCATCCCTTTCCAAAAAAAAAAAAAAAAGCTGCAATTCCTAGATTAAAAACACTCGTGACTGTGCCCATAACATGAATTGAAATGATAATTAGTCTTTAAGTGCCTGTATGTGGTGGTTTGAATGAGTGTCCCCCATAAGCTGTAAGTATTCAGACATTTGTCTCCAGTTGGTGGCACTGATTTTGGAGGTCTTAGAAGGTGTGGCCATGCTAGAGGAAGTATGTTATTGGGGGCAGTCTTAATGAGTTTAACAAGCCTCGTGGTCTCCAGTTGCTCTCTCTCTGCTTCCTGTGCTCTTCGCAAGATGTGACCCTTGGCTTGCTGCTCCAGATCCAGCTGCCATGCCTCCTGCCACAATGGACTCTAATTCCCTGGAATTGTCAATTGTAAGCTCAAATAAACTCTTCCTTTCATAAGTTCCTTTGGTCATGGTGCTTTATCACAGCAACAGAAAAGTGACTAATACAGTAATTTAGTACCAGAGAGTGGGCTGTTGGCTGTGAAGAACCTGACCATGTGGATTTTTGGAGAAATGTGGAAGACTTTGGAACTTTGGGCTAGAAAGGCTGTTGACTACTGTAAGCAGAGTTTAAAGGGCCATTCTAGTGGAGGCCTGGAAGAAAGCATGGCTGCAAAAGATGTGGTTCCAGAGGAAAATAAAGACTTAGGCAGCAACTGGGATATTTTGATAAACTGGGATATTTTGATAAAGAGTCTGGCAGCAGTTTTCCCAAAGCCCAAATGCTTGCCTGATGCTAAGTTGAAAAGCAATGGACTAATGTTTTTGGTGGAGGATATTTCAAGACAGCCTAACGTATAAATGGTGGCATGGCTTTTAATGGTGAATATTGTGCAGATCTACAGTGAAGAAGAGCAGATGGGGCAGAAAGAAATGCAGAATGTACAGTTTGGATCTGATAACTGCACTAGGAAGATTAAAGGTGGGGCCAAGGCATGTGAAGGAGAGGCTCCCTTTCATAAGGAGACTAAAGTGATTAAGGAGAGGCCTGGAGATATACAAGTAAACAAAAGAATCAGTACCTTCAGGGCAAGACCACACCCAGCTAAACCTCCAACAAGTCCTGGGCAGAGAAAAATTGCAAATGTGGTTAAAGTAGGAGAGATTCCATCACTAACTTGCAGCCAGATTCGGCAATTTCATTCACATGATGCTGGCTTTAGAGGCATGAAGTTTGCAAGAGTGAAGGGGTCATCAGTTCTTCCTCCACAGTTTCAGAGAGCCACAGAGGCCAGGCAGAGTGCTGCAGGGGCGTTCCAGAATAAAGAAGGCCCTGATAGGCCATTCTGTGAAGCTGTGAATGTGAAGCCTGGTTGGCAGCGGAGACCCCAAGAAGACATTCTAGATGCCTGACCTGTGAGATATTTGCCAAGGAGAGCTGCATACAGGGAGTGGTCCCAACCTAAGAGAAAGGTGTATGTTGCAAGCAAAGCTGGAAGAGCTGAGCCATCTAAGCCCTTTGGAAGTCAAGTCCCAGAAGTCACACATGGAGCTACTGGACTTGGTTTTTGCCCTGCTGGTTTTTGGTCTTGTTTTTGTCCAGTATTTCCTCACTATGCCTCTATTCCTCCCTTTTGGAATGGGAATGTGTATTCGTTTCCACTGTATGTTGGGAGTATGTAATTTGTCTTTTGGTTTTACAGGAGCTTATAGTTTAGGAGATTGGCCTAAGTCTCAGAAGAGACTTTGGACTGTAGACTTTTGAATGGCATTGAAATTGGTAAAGACTATGGGAACTTTTAAGGTTGGACTAAATGCATTTTGCATTTTATATGGTCAGGAGCCTATGGGGGCCAGGGAGTGGAATGTGGTGGTTTGAATGAGTGTACCCCATAGGCTGTAAGTATTCAGACATTTGTCTCCAGTTAGTGGCACTGTTTTTGGAGGTCTTAGAAGGTGTGGCCATGCTAGAGGAAGTACGTTATTGGGGGCAGGCTTAGTGAGTTTAACAAGCCTTGTGGTCTCCAGTTGCTCTCTCTCTGCTTCCTGTGCTCTTTGCGAGATGTGACCCTCGGCTTGCTGCTCCAGATCCAGCCGCCATGCCTCCCACCACAATGGACTCTAATTCCCTGGAACCGTCATTCGTAAGCTCAAATAAACTCTTCCTTTTATAAGTTCCTTTGGTCATGGTGTTTTATCACAGCAACAGAAAAGTGACTAATACACTGTACTTCTTGTTATTTTTGTTTTATTGAGTAGAATTAGAAAAGACCCCTGAATGACCACCACCCTGTTAGAAGAAAAGCTTGGACAGACCTGAGGGTCCAATGTGTCACTTCAAAGAACAATGGATCATTTTACTTCTCACTCTCTCTTGGCACCTTCTCCAAGTCCCAGGAACCACTCACAGAAGATATGGGTGCAAGTTGTGAGGGCTAAAAAGCAAGGGTGAATTGTGAGATCACAGCAAATGTGAATTGGACTTGTGTATGCAAACCTCTCCAACTAGACTAGGGGACCCTGGGTTGTACAAGAATTGGGTTGTACAAGATGCTTGCTAACTGCGTTTACATGAATATTGCTTATGTTTATTGCTTATGTTTGATACTGGTTCACCCTTTATTTGGTTTGTATTTGGACTTTGAAAAGTAGTAGTTCATTACAAAACAATCCTGGACATTTGGGCCAGACAAAGGTAATTAACCACGACTTCTATAATGCTCTTTGAGTATCTGGGGTCAAAAACCAAAAGGGGGAGTTTTGGGACAGCAATACTGAGTTTGGACTGCATTGCACATGTGTGGACTGGCATGTGCTTGGTGCCATGAGCTGATCTGCTCCCCACACGTCCCATTCTGTGCCCACCTCAATGATGGGAATAATGTGTGATGTAAAGGGTCTGGGACTGCCTGCTAGAAGTTGATGTAACACTACCAATATAAATGACATGTTGCATTGAATAAATTGGAATTGCATTCTCTGCTGTATGTCCCTGGGCCACTAATGAAGTGACCCTGCATGCATACTCTCCCCATGGTCTGTTCCACCATTGAACTGACTCCTTCTCATCATCTGGCACCCATATGTGAGGTGTACGCAACTGGTTGTTTCGTTAAGAAAGCACCAATTTCATAGCTGCTTGTTGGCCGTGGAACCATCAACTCAGGAATAGCCACCAGCCAACAGCCTTCCTCAACATCCAATCCCACAGTTGGGTATTGCCTTTTTTATGTTGAAATCTCCCCCTATATCACTACATTTTCTAGGCATTTAACATGAAAGGATCATATATTTTGTCCAAGTTCTTTTCTGCACCTAATGATATGGCAATGTGGCTTCTAGTCTTGAATCTATGTGATAAAATTACATTGATTATTTTCCTGTATTGAACCATCCATGGGTCTCTGGGATGAAGCTGACTTGATCATGGTGAATGATATTTTTATGTGAACTTCAATTTCATTTGCAAGTATTTTAGTAAAATATTTTACATCTATATTGATCAAAGAGATAACCTATAATTCTCTTTTATTTGTCTTTTTAAGACAGGGTCACCCTTTAGTCCTAGCTGGCTTGGAGCTCACTCTGTAGATCAGGCTGGCCTTGTACTCATGGAGATCCACCTGCCTCTGCCTCCCAAATGCTAGGATTAAAGGTATGTTCCACCACGTCTGGCTTATAATTCTCTTTTATGTCAGATATTTTTCTGGTTTGGGTATCAGAGTAACACTCACTTTGTTATAAAGAATCTGTATGATAGCCATTCTTTTCTATTTTATGGAATAGTTTGAGGACTATTAATTTGAGAAGTATTAGTGTTCTTTTCTTTTTTTTTCTTTTTCTTTCTTTTTTTTTGAGACAGGGTCTCCCTGTAGCACCAGCTGGCCTTGAACTTACTCTGTAGATCAGGCTGGCCTTGAACTCACAGAGATCCGCCTGCCTCTGCCTCCTAAATGCTGGGATTAAAGGCACATGCCACTATGCCTGGCGTGTTTGTTCATTTTTAGAAGCCCAGCACTCACATGGCAGCTGAGAACCATGCGTAACTCCAATTCCAGGAGAACTCCAGTTTCAGGGGAATCCGACACCCTCTTCTGACCTCCGTGGCTTTGTATGACATGGGTGCACAAACCTATATGCAGACAGTACATTCATACACATACAAGAATAAATAAAAATGTAAAAAAATTTTAAAAAGTTGGTTCTTTGAAAAGATGAACAAGATTGCCAAACATTTAGCTAAATTAACAAAAATAAAAGAGAAGGCCAAAATTAATAAAATTAGAAATCAGAAAAGAGACACAACAACAAGCAGTGTGGAAATTAAGAGAATCATAAAGATATACTTAGCAATTTTATATTTCACAAAACTGGAAAATCTTAAAGAAATGTATGATTTTCTAGATGTGCATAACCCATTAAAGTTAAGATGAAGTAAGAAATTTGAACAGATCCATAGCAACCAGTATAAAATAAATTGTAATTAAAAATCTCCCAACTGAAAGAAACCCAGGGACAAATGGATTCAGCACAGAATTCTACCAGGCTCATTTTATTTATAATATTTCACTCCAGGGTTTCTTTGTTTTATTTTTGTCCAAGTGATATGTGTATTATGGAATGTGGGATATTAAAGCCACCCACAGCCATTGAGTTCATGGTGATCTGTGGCTTTAAATCTAATAGTATTTTTTTTATGAAGTTGAATCTATTATTTCAGATATTACAATTACCACGCCTACTTGTTTCTTGATTCCATTTGCTTGGAATAGCTTTTTCCATCCTTTTACCCTAAGGTTTTTTTTTTTTTCATGTTTTATGGTAAGATTTGCTCCTTGGAGGCAGAATAAAGATGGATTCTGTTTACTAATGCAGTCTGTTAGCCTATGTCTCTTTACTGGAGAGTTGAGACTATTAATATCAAGAGTTATTATTGAACAATATGCATTAATTTCTGTTACTTGTTTTATTTTGTGTTGTTTTTTAGACCATTTTTGATTCAGTATTCTGGAATTATTTACTACAGAGTACCTATTGAATTTGTACATCCATTTCTTCAGATTAAGTATCCTCTTTAGAACTTTCTTCCCTCATAAATTCCTTTCATTTCCTTTTATTTCTTAAATTTTAATAGATAGTTTTGCTATGTCTAATATTCTAGGATGAAAATTGTTCTTTTTCATAACTAATACATCTTTCTAGACCCTTCTGGCTCTAAAAATTTTGCTGAATAATCAGCTCTTATTCTGGTGGGCCCACCAAAATGACAACTTATCCTTCTTAAATTCTTTAATACCCTTTTGTTTTTATGCAGTTTTAATGTTTTAACTACAATGTGTCATGGGAAGTTTCCTTTCGAGTCCTGTCTATTTGGAGTTCTGCAGGCCTTTGGTACCTAGATGAAAATGTCCTCTATCCCTGCTCATTTTTCTTTTTAAATTTACCATTGAACTTTACTGAGTGATCTAATTCCTATACTTTGTTGTCCATCCCCAATTCCCATTTTTCACATGTATCCTTATATTGATCTGACTTTCCACTGGAGTGTTTATTTGGCTTACTAAGTTTTTTGTTTCCATTTGGGTTTTCTTTAGTAATTCTGTGTCTATTTTCATATCTTGGATTGACTTCATTATATTCATCTCTTTGTTTTTAATATATTGGAGTATATTCATGTCTTTTATTATTTGAATTGTTTGAACATACTTATCATCATTATTTTAAATTTTTTGTGCAGTAGCTCTAAATAATTTTCACTAAGTGCTATTATTATGGGATTAATGATTTGTGGGAGAGATATGCTGACTTGGTTTTCTATGCTGTTTCTGTTTCTGGGATATGATCATTTGGACTTTGAGTTTGTATTTAATTCCTTTGTATTTTTTATTTTAAAAATTCTAGTTACCTTTTTTCAGCAGTGGCATCTTCAGTGTATAATGGTGGACTAATTCTTGTTAGGGTTGAAGTGTCCTTTCTTTTTTGTGACTGATATTTGGGGACAGAAGTTGTATCTCCAGTATTCCACAGAGTGTCAAATATTGTTCTCCGTTAGCTAGAGCCTCCTATCCGGGTATTCAGTTTTCCATGTGATTTATGGAACCCTCCACATGCCTGTGAGCCTTACCCAGAATCAGATCTGGTCCCCACCCTCAGTCCCCAGCTTTGTCTAATATGGCTGAGAAATCTCTGAGTACCAATAAGCCTTATCCCAGTTCAGGACTGGTCCAATCTCTGGGTCCACAGCAACCAGCTGGTGTGGAACTGCCCAAACACCTGTGGACCTAACCATCAGTCAAATCATCTTCCTCTCAATTGAGCTTTTATCTATTTCTTTGCTTTTATACTGAGTAATTCAGTGGTAAAAATATAATCTTCAACAACTGATACTAGAACTAGATAAACATCTATAAAAGCATGAACCTTTTTGCTTACTTCACACCATATGCAAAAACTATTCAAGATGCATCTGCAAAAATAGAACTAAAATGATAAAACTAGAGGTTTTTAGAAAGCAAGATACTATCTTCATGACTTGGAGGTAAGGATTGCCTAAAAGGTTCAAAATGCATTGACTGTTAAGTGAAAAATAACTTAAATTGTACTTTGACAAAAGTAAGGATGTCCATTCATCAAAATACAGTTATGTGGGGATGAGGGGAAAGCACAGTCAGTAAAGTGCTTGTGGCACAGGCTAGAACCCACATTTTTAAAAAGCTGAATATGGTCTCAGAACTAGAGACAGGCAGAGCCCTGGGCTGACCAGTCAGCCTACCCAGGTAAAAGTGAGAGGCCCTGTGTTAGCAAGGTGGAAAGCAATTGAACCAGACACCTGAGATTGACCTCTGGCTTCCATATGCTCATGCAAAGATGGGGACGTGCACTTGCATATATGCACACAGACACACACAGGCACACAGACAGACACGCACACACACACACACTAGCATATACACAAACATACATACACATAAAAATACTGTTATGAAAATGAAAAGACAAGCCATGGGCCTGAAGAACATATTTATAATGCATATATCAGATAAAGGACTCATATTCAAAATATAGAACACTATGACTCATGAAGGAGATGACCAACCTAATTAAAGTATGAAGAAGAGTTGTGAATGGTTCAGAAAGTAATACATAGGAAAGATAAAGTGGCTGGAGAAGTGGCCAAAATCATTAATACCTAGGGATATGCAAATTAGCACTACCCTAAAATATCAATACAGACCAGGCAAAGTGAATTAAGTTGAAAAGTCTAAAACTTCATGTAGATGACAACATGACACAATTAGGACTACACCAATATGCTGGTGGCAGTATCAAATTATATAACCATTTTGGAAAAATTGTTGTTGATACCATACAGTGTTAAATATTCTGTAAACTCTACCTTATGGCCCAACATTTTCACCTGTATTCCACTCATTTACTCGTGAAATGAAAAATCTATGTCCATAAAGGAACTGCATAGTACTCTATGGAAGGTTGAGAAGATGGCTCAGTCAGCAAGTGTTTTCCACATAACCATGAGACTCTTGAGTTCAACTCACATAAAAAGCCAGATGTGGTAGTCCTTACCTGTAATCCCATAACTGGGGAGGAGACTCTGTCTCATGAAAGACAGTAGAGTGATAAAAGAAAGACACCTGATGTCAACCTCAGGCATCCACAAAAATATGCACACATGTACACATGTGTATACCCACATGAACAAGTACACATGCATACACCACAAAAAATGAAAAATTTAATAAACAAACCTTTTTAAAAAGAATTTGCATTGGAACTTCTTAATAGCCCAAATCTAGAAATGGTCCAGGTGTCCATCATCAAAAGAATTATTAAATAATTGGCTTCCTTTCATGTAATGGAATATAATTCTCATTAATAAAAGAGAAAATTTATATGAATGTGAATTGACTTCAGAGACAATATACTGGGTGAAAAGACCCTGGGCCAGGCCATGGTGTGATCCTATTTATAAGAATTTCAGAGCAAACACATTCTCCTGTGGTCACAGATAGTCTTCTATGGGACATGAGGGCTTACAGGAGGCTGGTCTGTGGGAAGCCCCTGGGTGAGAACGATCTGTAACTTAATGGCAGTGTGCTAGTTACATGTCTACAGTATCCAAACTTTCTGAATTGTATATTTGAGGCTGATGTATTTCATTGCATGCATCATTTTAAAATATGCTAAACCTTTTCTGTGTTTTCTGCTTTCACTGTTAATCTGGACAAATATATTCAGCCACTAGGTGTCAAGGGCAGAGAATCTTATTCATCTTTGTTCAGTGCTTGGCAGAAGAAATGTGTAGATATCTATAATGAGGAGGTAAGAAGAATGTAATTAATGGAAGCAGGTGAAACATTATTATTCTGACAGCCTACATCAACTACAAGTTATACGATATCTTTTTCTTGCAAATCCACACTGAAGCTAAGGCATGAGATTCTACAAGTAAAACAAGTGTTTGTAATTCACCCCAGATTTAATACCATCAATATTTTGTGGTCTTTTTATTTGAAAGAAAAAACTGTATAAGTATAAATATTACAATTATATCATCTCTGTTATTAACATGAATGCATTTATAAATAACAAGTCAGTATCATTAGGAAATTTGGTATTTTTCCTAAGCATTCTTTTCCACTCATAGTTCATATAAAAAAGAAAATTTAATTGCTTACTTCTCACATGCCCTCATTAGGCTGGCTGGCCAGCCAGCTTCAGGGATGGTCCTGTCTCTGTCTTCCCAGCACTGAGATTACAAGACTTTGATACCATGCTTGACATTTTATATGGGTTTTAAGGTCCAAACTCAGGACCTTAATGTTCACTAATCAATGTTCACTAATTCACTCACCACTCACTGAAACTGTATTTGTTGAACATGGGCTCTATGCTGGACACTAATCTAGAAGTGAGAATAGGGATGGGCAGATGGCTCTATGTTCGCTTTTCTGTTGCTGTGATTAAACACATGAATGAAAAACAACTTGGGGAGGAAGGCTTTTGTTTCATCTTATACTTCCTAGTGATGGTCCATCATTGAGAAAGTCAGGCCAGGAACTCAACACAGCATTCTGGAGACTGGAACTGAAGCAGAGATCATGGGAAAATGTGATTGACTGGCTCCCAGGTACACATTCAGCTACCTTTTGTATATAGTTCAGGCTTGCCTGCCTAGTAATGGTACCACCAACCATGGGCTGGATCCTCCTTCATCAATTAGTTATCATGAAAAAGCTCCACAGATATTCTCACAGGCCAATTAGATGGAGAAAAAAAATCCTCGATAGTGAGTTCCTCTTCCCAGGTGTGTCAAGTTGACAAGTGAAGCTCACTATGACACCAGGCATACATGAGGACCTGAGTTTGGACCTTAAAACCCATATAAAATGTCAAGCATGGTATCAAAATCTTGTAATCTCAGTGCTGGGAAGAGAGAGACAGGACCATCCCTGAAGCTGGTTGGCCAGCCAGCCTAGCCTATACTTGGATAATTCCAGGCCTGTGAGAGACTATATCTTAAAAAATCAAGTACCTGAGGAATACATGAGGGTGGTCTCTAGTCTCCTCCCCCCCACACACACATGCACACACCCACATACACACACATGCACACACATACACAAAAACACACTAGTGAAGACACACATGCATACACACAAATACACACACAAAATAGAAATTAGACTATATAGACTGAGAATAAACTACCTTTCCTTTTTATTTTTGAAACTACCTTTCTTAAAAAAACAAAGCTAGCTCAAGAGCCAGAGGCAGGCGGATCTCTGTGAGTTCAAGGCCAGCCTAGTCTACATAGCGAGCTCCAAGCCAGCTGGGATTAAAGAGAAACACTATCTCAAAAATACATACATACATACATACATATATACATACATACATACATATTAGCACTATAATTGGAGAGAAGAGTAAATAAGCAAAAACAGTACAGTAACGGCTAATTGTGCTAAAAAAGAGAAAGTACTGAGTAATATAGGTTACTGATATTTCCTTTAAGGAAAAACATATCTTCAGCATTTAAGTCAACTCTGTCAGTCATCTCTGCCCAGAAGCAGAAGGCCTCTCTGTCCTTGTTTCTAATCTTGGAATTTTTCTCAAGTTGGTTCCATTCTCTACCTGGACTCAAGGCAATCTCTAAGTGCTACCCCCTGTAAAATTAAGAGCAAACAAACAAACAAAAAACCCATGTACTTCCAAAATACCATGGCACAGTATATATATTTTCATCTCACAATGGAAGAATGGGGGCATAGCCTGAAGCCCAGCAGAGCAAACAAAAAAATCATTAGTTCCATGGTAATGTCTGTGATTTTAGTTTCATAGTTTACATAACTTTGCCTTTCCAGCTTTGCTGTCTGTAAAGTGTATGTGTCTCCTGGGCTGGATCCACTCCTCACATACAGCTCTCCTTAGTATATGTCTCACAGTTCTGGGATCCGCACCATCTCAGGGTCTCCACTGCAGCCCAGCCTTCGCTTTCACAGCTCCACACAATAGTCTCTCATAGCATCACAAGGAATTAATATGGCTCCATATGTCACCTGGCTTCAGTAGCTCCCCGAAACTCCACAAGGAGAGTCAATTATCCTCTCATTTTTTCATCTTTCTTCCAAAGCCAGTACCCCCTGGACCACACTCCCAAGTTTAGCTGCCACTTTGAGATGGACCCTTGTTCCCTTAGACTACATTAGCAGCAGATTTCATAGGCTGAAGTTGATGCTTCCTAAATACAAGCAACCCTTGGGCTTTTTCCTTTTATAAATTGGAAGCTTATCTGGGTGAGGTGTTTCCCTGAGGGCACTCTTCCAACAGTTTCAGTGCAGAACAGGAGTCCTCTCCTTAATGGTGCCAATCTCCTTGACAATCACAACTTCTCTTCCAGCACAGCTTTAGCTGTAACATTAAGATTCCTGGTGTTCTTTTTCTCTCCAAACAGTACATTTTGTATTTCATTCTGCTCCACTTGCTCTTTTTTATTGTGTCTCTGCATAATAGTCATCAGTAATGACAAAATAGTGTGTTCCATTGACATTTCCTCTAAGAATTAAGTCCATTACTTTAAATTTAGACGTGGACAATTTCTTAAGGCATGGGCAGAAGGCTGCCAGATTCTCTGCCAAAATACGACAGGATTGTTAACTGGGTCTCTAGCCAAGTTACTAATAGACACCTTGTTCCCCTCTGAAACCTCTTGAGCTGGGACCACAGCCCTCTAACCCATTACTTGCCACTACTCTCTTCTAAGATCTTAGTAGTATAGGCTATATCTGGTAGCACTTAACCACTTTTCTAGTCTAAATTTTCAAATTCTTCCACATTCCTCAAACAACAACAACAACAACAATGACAGGGTCAGGTTCTACACACCAATATCACAGGTATCCTGTTACAACTTTTATATTAGTTACTTTTTGTTGCTACATTAACACATCATATATAACAATGACTTATGGGAGGAAGAGTTTATTTTGGCATATGGTTCTCAAGGAAGAGTCGATAAATATGGGGGAGGCTTAGAAGCAGATGGCCAGAGCAGGAAGCTGAGAGATTATATTTTGACCACACATAGGAAACAGACAGAGCAACTGGAAGTAGGGTGATGGTCTGGACTCTCAAACTCCCATAGTATATACTTTATCCAGCAAGGCTCTCATCCTGAATGTTTCATAACATCCACCAATCAATGCCACCATCTGGGGACCAAGTGTTCTTGTGTGAGCCTATAGGGTACATTTCTCATTCATACCACCACCTCTTGTTTTCAGTGCCTGACTTGGTTCATCTGGAGTGATCATCATCTTCATCATCATCATCATCATCATCTATTGTACTTTATGTTTTATTTTGAAGGTGCTCTGGTCAGTCTTTCCCATTGCTAACCTCCTGCCAAACAGCACAACTTTTGGGGGGTTGAGAGTAAGCCACGGAGACAAGATTTAATCAAGCACCACTTGTTAAGCCCATATTTCTCATTCATGCTACTAGCTTGTCATTTGAATTCTTTAAACAGTACATTTGACCTTAAACACTGCCATGCCCATTGGCTATGAAGTCTCTTTTGCATTCAACTCATCATCACTGTATTTAAAGTATTTGAAAATGAGCTTCTCTATAGGAAGGTACTGGCATGTTTACAGCCATAAATCAATGGATATTTAAAAAGAGATTTTTTAACAATTGCTTTGGGTTATTTAAATATCATTTTTACTTCAAAAATTACTTAACATGAATCTGAGCCTTCAGTAATAGCAAATAACTCAAACAGCCTGAGTGGCAAGTATGATGCCCGTTATAATTATGTGAATATGTTAACATTTAGAAAACAGTCAGGTGCATTTACTGGCCTTTAGGAAAATAGAATGCTGCACACAGACACTAATTAATCAATAAAGTCCTAATTGGATTCTATTAAGTATTGGAAGCGACATTTCAACTTAAATATTCCATGTATAACCCTGACCCATTCCCAAGTAGCAATAAAAACCAATTACAATGCTATTCAAATTATAATTATGAATTTGCCCATCACCCTCAACTACATGAATATTAGGACACTTAAAGAGAACACTGGAAGAAAGGAATCAGGCTCACTATGCATAAATGCTCCTCGATTTGTTACCACTGTGGAGTCTGGTCCACAAAGGTGGCTGTGAAGAGTGTGAGCTGTGATATTTCAAAGCCTAGGATGGTTCACAGCCATCCTTATTCACTGTCTGTGTCAGTCCAATGGTGCCACCTGCAAAGTGGGGGTGTAGCCATTCATTTTCAGTACTGTGCTAAGAATTGGAATTGTGGGCATGAGGAAGACTGACAGGTGCTGAATGTAGTGGAGTCCTGCAGAGAATGTTAGATCTATTCCAGTGTCAGGTCTGTATTCAGGGAATGTCAGGATGACATCTCAAACTCATAAGACTCCAACTGACTGACATTTTTGATTGTATCCAACAGGTATTATTTCCAGTTTTGTTTTTTGAATGTTTTATTAGCATATTTTAATTATGCATAAATGGGTTTTATTTGGGCATTTTTCACGATAGACTTTGACTGTATTCACCCCACCCATCGCCTTTTCTCGCTCCTCTCCCACTCATGCTGATCTCCTTCTTCTACCCAATTATTTTTGTTTTGCTCTGAGTTTTGGGTGACCTAATAAGTTTAGTTATAGCAGCACAGCTAAGGGGTTATTTAAAGTAGCACCAGCAATTTACCAGTGGCTAAACCACTGAAGAAATATCCCTCCCATAGCAACCCTTAACTGCTTATAGATCCTCAAGGCAAGGCAGAGCTAAAAAGTCCCCAACCTGCTCCATAACAGGATGTTGGCAGGCCCGGTCTTTTACATATAATCACAGTTGCTTTGAGTTTAATGGAACAGCAGCTGCATCATGCCTGGAAGTCAGATGCCATGCAACTTGTTCCCTCTTTCATTAGCTCTTACATTCTTCCCAGCATTTCTTCATGCTATTTTTGGAGGGTGTTATTTTCCAATTTCTGCTTAGACACTATGATTGCTTCAGAACTTCTTACTTCCTCGTGAGATACCACAATTTCAATGTTAGACTATCTGGCAATGACCACTTTAATGATTCTCATTGGATCTGGTTTCACTATTTGCAATAATGTAAACAATATTAATTCCTTCAATAGATGAATTATATGGACTTAATATCCTCCTGTTGGGTGGGCTTTGTAACTAAGCTGTCTGGATTCAAGTCCTAGCTATGTGACCTCAGACTCCATTAGTTTTCCTATGACTTAGGTATCTCCTTATCAAATATGAATGATTCCTATGTGACACCTGTAAATGTTAGTTCTACTAGAATTCTATTAACCTAATTTTCATTTTTTACTCTAAATATTTCTAACCTTTTCAAAGAATTGGTACAGGATATGATGTACAATCCTTTTTCCTGTCCACTGAACCTTGCCTGGCTGCCAATTTTAACACCAAAGTTTTGTTTAAATTGATCGTTTGATGAACAACCTTGCAAGATATGCTATGTTTTCCATCTCTGAGTGCTAAAGAAATTGCCTTACTTATGCATGCAAATGGGGAATATGCACTCCAAAATGGAAGGAAGGAGACTTTCCTAGAGCTTGTATACAGATGTGCAATGATTATAGAGCACAGGGGTGTCAGAGCTCAGACACTGCAAAGGACTTTGTAGCAGTTTCTTCAGTATCTTAGGCTGACGCCTAAGGGGGGGGGGAGGGGACAGATGCAAGTAGTGATGGACCCAGAGTTACAGAAAACTAAAACCCTGGTTCTAGACAAGCTATTATAGGATGTAACAATAGAAACCAGCTTCAGTCATTATCACAAAGTCACTTAATGTGATGCACTGTAATGATTCAAAAATGATATTCAGCATAGAAGAGAATATCGTACTTTGTCCAGTGCATGCAGAGCCTAGGTGCAGACCCTGCACTGCAACACACACTCAGAAGGCAATGGCAGCCTCTACTGGGCAGCTGAAATTGAAAGAGTGGATTAGCCTCTAGGCAAGATGTTTGTGGTTCCTCAGTGACCTTCTGGAAACAATGCTTGTATGAGAGGATGGGTTCAGGTGGGGAGAGAGCTCAGCTGGGAATGTGCTTTCCATGCAACTGTAATGACCAGAGTTAAATGCCCCATTTCCACTCTTTAAAAAAGGTCAAGTACATTGCACACAAGTGTAATTCCAGCACTGAAGAGGTGGAAACAAACAGGCCCTGAGGCTTGCCAGCTAGCCAGGCCAACCTGCTTAGCAAGTTCCAGCCCATGAGAGACCCTGTCTCAAAAACAAGGTAGTTGACTCCTGAAGAATGAAAGCCCAAATCTTCTTCTGTTCTCCACACACACAAGTATGCACATGCATGCACAGCTGCACAGATCCTGTGCACACAAGAATATACACATGTGTACATAAAGTATAAATTCAATATTCAAATGTTTAAGACAAGTGACAGTTTGATTAAATATGTATTTGGAGCAGCACTACATTTTATGATAAACTTCAAATCCTATGATGCAAACAGCTACTTCTTTTCAGTGTTATTACTACTATAAATACTTATTTTTTACTTTCCAAAGAATTTCTGGTTCAGAGAACTGTAGAGATCAGAATATCCAGATGCTTGTTTCTAAATCATAGCCCATTAGGGAATTTTCAGATTTGGCATCCAGTCCACATTGTAGACTCAATATAATCTTGAATTGTTTTCTTAGGATCACAAAGCCAATAAATAAGATACATAACTTAGAGAAGTCCTAAAAGTAAACTTTGGAGCAGCTTTTGCAATATGAATCTAGGGAGGGATCAACATCAAAAATCATTTCCTTTAAAGACATTAAACTTTTGATTGTTTAGTCTTACAAAATGTCTACATTTCAAATGAATTCTAATTTAAAAGCATATGATCACATTAATATTTTTCTTTTTTTAACATTTGATTGTGTGTGTGTGTGTGTGTGTGTGTGTGTGTGTGTGTGTGTACCATGAACTGTATCTGAAAGTCAACTTAGGGAACCAGTGATAGTTGTTTCTTTCCTCCACTTTCCAGCATATGGGGTCCAGGGATGGAACTCAGTTTGTCAGATGGGGTGATAAGTGTATCTATCTCACTACAAATAATAAAATAGGCAAATTCATAGAGATGGCTTAGAAGCAGATGGAACAGAAAATGAGGAAATGGGAACTTACTGCCTTAATAGGGACAGTGTTTCCTTCTGAGGTGACAATGTTTCAAAACTGAGTAGAGATGAGGTTACACTGTGTAAATGGCTAGGTTTTATATTAGGTTTTTTTTTTCTGGGGTGCAGGGAGAGCTTTCAGCCAGAACAGACCCTCATTCTAATCCTGGCTTTCCCATTTTCTGGATACATCATGACGGACAGCTGGTTTGATTCTTCTGAACCTCATGTAAGTATAAATTCGCTAAGGCAGATCAAACACCTTGTACAGTTTTGGAGTTTGAATAGGTGTATAGTAGTAAAGTGATGGCCATGTCACCATGGATTCTCTAAGGCCATACATTGGTAAAAGGAAGGCTATAAGAAGAGTGGTTTATTTTAAGGAACTTGCTGAAAGTGAGCCTCATTGAGTCCCAAAAGCCTAGTTCTGGTGTAATTATATTAATCCACCAGGTTTGGAATTTTCTTATTTCTCCCTGAACTAGAACTAAGTGCAGATAATACTTTGACATTTACATAAAATAAAACTAATAAGGAAAACATTATTTATCTAAATTACTCTTCTTCTGGGAATGATGGCAATACATTTGCTTAAAAAAATTAAACTGTAGACTAAATGATTGAGTTAGAAGGGACATAGCGGATTAAAGTAATATACAAAACTATACATTTTGAAGTATATGAAATGTACCAATACTTTTTGTGGCTTTATCTTGATCTAATAAATGCACCAAAACCCAGGTAAATGTGCAGCTGTTATAGTTAGATCTAGGGAGATATTTATCACTTGCTATGGCTCTTACTATAATCCATGAACATGCTACTCACCTCATAAATATTTATAAAAACTTGTGTTTTTTTATCTTTTTGAGACAGGCCCTCCCTTTAGTCCCAGCTGGCCTAGAGCTTGCTAAGTAGACCAGGCTGGCCTTGAACTCACAGATATCCCCCTGCCTCTGCCTCCCAAGTGTTGGGATTAAAGGCATGCACCACCACACCCAACTTATGAAAACTTATTTTAAATATACAGTGTGGACCCAATGGGCCATTCCCCACTGTGGAACAGGCCACTCCATCTCTCCTTGGAGTGTTTGCTTTGTTGAAAAAAATCTTCTGCTTAGACTTTCTGTCTCATGACTACACTCTTTCCTTCTAGAAACTTTTAGGAACTGAGAGGCTCGATAGCATAAATGGCCTGACTTCTGATCAGTCAGAATAGTTTTTGCATTTCTTAAGAAATATGAGAAAAAAAATGAAGAGAAACTTCAAGAAGTCAATAGAAGACATATAAACATTCTTCCCATAGGACATGTTTTGAGACAAAATCAAATCACTCCTCAAGTTTAGATGGTGCAGAGTGTTGTAGTCTCTACTGACCCTCCTGCCAAGCCTGTGTGTTTTGCCACTCCTGTGAATTAAGAAAGGGTATCCATGAACTAGAACTTTTCTGTTCTCTAAAGACCCTACTCTTTGCAAATGCAATGTTCCAAGTTCATTTGTAAATCAGTCTCTGTTCACTGATACCCCTAGAGGTTTCTCTCTTTTCTCCTGCTCTTAACACTGCTGTTCATTGACAATTTTTATGGCACAAGAACTTGGTTTTAATGACCTGTATGACTGGCATGTTTTGTCTCTGGTTTAAGTTCTTAGTCTCTAGTTAGAAGCTCATCAGGAACAAGGGAAACATTAGAATGACAAGAGCGTACAGTTTTGCATTATTTCAGAGCACACTTCTTGCTGACAGTCGTTTATGATGGAAATATCATACGTGCTCTGTGACACTATTAAGCATAATTTTCTAGCTGCCCTGTAAAGCATAAGTGGGGGTTTGATTAATTAATCACTGCCAGCCTTTCTACTTCTAAGTACTGATAGCACAAGTTGGAAATGAATTGTTACTGCTTTCCCAACATCATACATCAACGAGTGCCCTGAGCAGATAAGTATGAATTCAAGGAAGTGGGGCAGTGATGCTAAGAAGGATTGAGAGACTGCAGAAAAATTCAGAACAATCATCAGGCTTTTTTACCCCAAGTTGACAGTAATGATTGGCCATCTACCCAGTTCTTTCTTTGCTATATGTACATACAGAAAAAGCAAGCAAAGGGAAGGGCAAAGAAAGGAAAAAATATCCTGGCAAAAGGATCTAAACTAAGCAAGCTAATATCCTTTTCATAGTTATTGACTTTAATTTTGTGAATGTGGTGACAGAGGGAAGTGTCATATAAGAGAGAACTTTTCAAGACAACAAGGTCACTGGCCACTAAAGGTACATGGGGGACTGATTCTGCCTCAATGCCCATGGAAATAAAAGGTAGTGAAGAAAAAAAATGTTCTTCTCCAGAGATTAAAACGTTCTTCTCAAGAGATTCATAGAGCTGGAGAGAAGAGCATATTCTGCACTAGCCTGAGGTCTGGGGTTCTTGCCTCCAGAAACCATGTAAAATGCCGGGTGTGGCAGAAGCATGTGCATACAAGTAAAACCTGAACATAAGGACATAGATAAAAAGAACACTGGGATTTTCTGGCTCTCAGCCTATATCAGGTTCAGGGAGAGATCCAGTTTCAAATGAATAGTACAAAGAGAAGTAGAGCAGATATGTAGGTTCTTCATCTTGCCTCCATATCCATGCACAGATGCACATACACTACACACCCATACACCATACACACACAGACACATGGTCACAGGATAAAACAGTCTCCAACCTTCTTTCTCCAAGATGTTTGTGTTTTAGTGTGGTGTCTCTTTGCCTTATTTTGGCTGCACAAATGAAAAGCATTTTAAGGAGTCTCACATTAGCATCTGGAGCCTGTGGACCCTCCTACAGGTCACTGTGAGATGCTTAGAGGATGCTTAGAGTAGTGTGGGCCCACTGCATCACTGGGGAGACCTGCTCCCCTGCCAAAATATTATCACAGGAACCTGATTTTTACCTACATTCAGTGAGAAGCCAGGAGAAAGGACAAAACTATTTGGAACTACATACCTGGAAACTTTGTGGAGAAAAAGAGACAGAAATAAAAGCAAAACTGCATGTCTTGGCCAGTGTTAGATTGAAAACAATTACATGAAGTGCTAAAAGTGTCTATATTTTATCTTCTTTCTGCTCTAAACTGAGAAATACAAAAAGGATCAGGACAAAAAATAAGCTTTGACTCACTGTAATATGTTTACCTAGAAGGGGAAAGAAAACACTTTGTATATTAGTTTTAATGTTAAGATCAAAGCTAAGGTGCTAGAGAGATTGCTCAGCATTTAAGAGCACTGACTGGTCTTGCAGAGGACCTATGTTGGATTCCCAGCACCCACATAGCAGGTAACAACCATCCCTAACTACAGTTCCAGGTGATCCAATGCCTTCTTCTGACCTCCACATGCATTACACAACACAGGTGCATTTACATACATGCAGACAATACACTCATGTAGATAAAGTAAAAATAATAAATTAAGTATTTTTTAAAAGATCAAAGCTAAATAATAATATTAAATACCATAATTGCCTTAGGAGGAAAATACACAAAATGTCATCTTACTTATGCATCAAATTAATGTTATGAATCAAAATATAATCCATCTATTCTCTTCATTCATAATGCAAATGTCTGATATTTGTGTAGAACTTTGCTGTAGTTCTTAAATGGTTTTTCAAACCATGGCAGCTAGTATTGTCTACTTGGCAGGATCTAGACTCACCAAGGAAACAAATCTCTAATCATGTCTGTGAGGCAATTTCAAGACTGAGTTAACTGAGGTGGGAAGATTCACCCTAACCCGGGGTGGCACCGTGCCATGGATGCAACCCTGAACTGAAGTAAAAGGAAGAGGGGAGCTAGCTGACCATGGGCACCCATCTCTCTCTGCTTCCTGCCTACAGTGATCAGTTGCCTCACACTCCTGTTTCCATGAATTTCCCACCATCGTCACCTGTACCCTATGAGAAAAAAGAAACCCTTCCTCCCTTAGGTTGCTTTTGTCAGGTATTTTGTCACAGCAGTGAGGGAAGAAGTCAGTATCCAGACCCTGTGCTTTGCTATCATGAAGGTCCTGCCTGCAAATGGGTCCTAGGCAACTCACTCAGTCTCTCCACAGTGCTGCTTTGAAGTTTAGGTTTTAACCACCTCTGGGTGTAGGGCACTTCCTAGCACTGGTATAACATTACTGTGAATTTAGTGCTTGAAAGAAAACCAAGTTTAATCCATCACTTTTCTGGAAGTATGGAATTATGGGCTAAAGTCAGGGCATAGAAACCTTCTGGATCCTCTACAAGAATCTGCTTGCCTGGCTTCTCTAACTTCTGGGGGCTACCTGCATACCCTATTCCATTACTCCCTCCTTATATACCCTAAGTTTATTGTTTCTGTTTTCATATTAATTCATTTCTGATATTTTAGATTTTTATACTCAAAATTTGTATGTATATGTGTATGTGCTTGAGTGTATACCTAGGCAGCAAGTGTGTGAAAGTGTCCTCACATACCAGAAGAGTGCATCAGACCCGCCAGGAACTGGAGTTTCAGGTGGTTGTGAGTCACCTGATATAGGTACTGGGAGAACCAAACTCAAGTCTCTAGCAAGAACAACAAATACTCTTAACTGCTGAACCATCTCACCAGTCCCTCGGCTCAGATCTTTTATCTTCCTTTTAGAGGATGGCTGTGATAATGTAGGATCACCTAGATAACTCATAATGAGCTCTTCATTTTTATTTTTATTGCATTTGCAAAATTCCCTTTTTCATATGAATTTATTTTTATTCCAGATTTCTGGATTTAAACATCTTTGGAGTCACTGTTAAACCTTACCTTGGTGATTCTCACACACAGACATGTAAGCACAATCTCTCAGAGACATGCAAGCACAGAGAACTCTTTGGGTAATGAGAGTCTAATGTGCCAGGCATGATGGCACACCATTTTATTTATTTATTTATATTTATTTATTTGTCTTTTTGAGACAGGGTCTCCCTGTAGCCCCAGCTGGCCTGGAACTCACTCTGTAGACCAGGCTGGCCTTGAACTCTCAAAGATCCGCCTGCCTCTGCCTCCCAAGTGCTAGGATTAAAGGCATGCGCCACCACGCCTGGCTAATGGCACACCATTTTAATCCCAGTACGCAGAGGGCAGAGGCAGGCAGATCTCTGTGGGTTCAAGGCCATCCTGGTCTACATAGCCAATTCCAGGCTAGGTGAGGCTACATAGTGAGACCCTGTCTCAAAAAAAATAGAGTTAGCTGAGCGTGGTGGCTCACACCTTTAATCCTAGAACTCGGGAGGCAGAGGCAGGCAGATCTTTGTGAGTTCAAGGCCAGCCTGGTCTGCAGAGTGAGTTCCAGGACTGCTGGGGCTACAGGGAGACACTGTCTCGAAAAAGAACAAAAAAAAAAAAAAAAAAAAAAAAAGAGTTTGGGGGCTGGAGAGATGGCCTAGCAGTTAAGAGAGCCTACTGCTCTTGCAGAGGACCCGGGGTTTGATCCCCAGCACCCACATTGCTGCTGAGAACCATCTTTAACTCCATTTCCAGGGGAATCTGACACCCTCTTCTGACCTCTGCAGCACTGCACAACACAAGTGCACAAACCTACAGGCAGACAGTACATTCATACACATAAATAATAAATAAAAAATTAAAAAAATAGAGTTAAACATGTAAAAATCAACAAGGAATCCAGGTGAAAACAAACATAAAGATATCCCAGGCAATTATATAACTAATGCAACTTTCATTAGCCCATTACCCAACTCAGGTATGAGGTAAATTAATGTGAAAATTAAGGATGAAGTGATTTTGTAGACATGATTCTGTTGACCATGTGGAAAAATCTGGGATGTCAGAAATGGCTGTCCCATCTGGCCTTCAGTGAAATGAAGGTTCTTTGCATAGAGTTTTTTTCCACTCCAGGAATATACCATTGGCCCTTAAAGTTTCTGTTTTTCAATTCATATTCCTCATTTACCTGTGAGTTTGTAAATATCAACTACAGTTATCTTTAATTCTGTCTCTGATATTTATGAGTCTGTTTCTATTGAATGTTTGCCTCTTGACAATGAAATTGCTTTCCCTTGGTTTTTGTCTTATACATTTTTGTTGATTACCAGACATAATATGTAGAAGAAAAGAGGTTAAAAGTAGTCTTAGACCTGGACACACATTTACAACTTCTAGGCTGTTTATAAGGAGATTTTAGTCAATCTCACTAGAAATTGATCCAGGTTTTGGGATTTGCTGGTGTTTTGGTTAGTTCAATTCATCACCTGCTTCAGATTGTTCCTAGATAAGTGGGAAGCCATCACCAGGCCACATGTGGCCCAAGATAGATATGTACGGGGTCCAATATAAATTATATATGTAAAACATTATGAGGAATTCTTTGCCTTTTTTATAGTTATTTGCAGAATTACTGAGTGTGGACTTTGTAAATGACTATGCCATGTTATACTGTCAAATATTTGACATGGATGATAGAGCTATCTTACGTGTACAGTGAAAGTGTGTTGTTATATGGACTTTCTTTGATAATTCTCAATGATCAAGCTTTCTATGCACATACCATGATGTTTTAACAAACAATTGCAAATTTACAACATTGATTCAGTTATAATTTTCTAGATTATAAAACTATTCAGCTCTGCTGCAGACAGTTCTAGGTCCCTATAGGACAGTCTAAGGTCTTTACTCCCAGGGTACCTCCATCTTACCAACAATTGGGCTCTGAGCTCCTTGGGAAGAACTTTATCCCTTTATAGAGTGGTTTGCTAAGCTAGCCCTGACAATCTCTCAATTTTAATATTTAACTCTAAGTTAACCTTTATTTCATTTGTACAACTTATGTCATGAGATAAAATAACCAGCAGGACACTGGGGGCAGAACCCTAAGTTCCCAAGTCGCTAATCCCATTACAATATTCACATTTAAAATCTCATTCAGATGAGTTAAAATCCAATTTTATCATCTCAAAAGTCTAAAGTCTCAAGATTTAAGTAATCTAAATCAGATACAGATGCTTAAGTATAGGCTAATAGCTACCACTCCTACTTTCTTAGTTTCATTCCTATTACTGTGATAAAATGCCCTGCCAAGCAACTTAAGGGAGAAAGGGTTTATTTGGCTCACAAGTACAAGTTACAATCAATTTTATGGAAGTCAAAGCAGATGAACTTGAAGCAGCTAGTCACATTACATCAACAATTAAGAACAGAGAGTAACTAATTAATGCAAGTATGCTAATGTTCAGTTCCTTTTCTTTATTCTTCTATGATATGATTTAGAATACCAGGGAATAAGGCCAACCACAGTAAATGAATAGTCCCACCTCAATTAATATAATCAAAATGATCTTTAACTGATAAGGCAGTAGTGCTAATCAGCTTCCCATTACTGGTATAATCAAGTTAAAAATAAGGTTTATTTTGACTCACAGTTTCAGAAGTTTCAGACACTAGCTGTTTGACTCTGTGGCTGAGGCATGGTGAGAATGCATGCTAGAGAAACATAATTCAACTTCATGGCAACAAGAAAAGAGAGACAGGTGAATGATCTAACACTGCAGCTAAAAAACACTTGAGAGACAACAACAAATGAACTCTAAACTCAACAGACAGGAAGAAATAAAAATCAAAGCAGAAATCAATGAAATATAAACAAAGAAAACAATACAAAAAAAATCAATGAATCCAAAAATTGGCTCTTTGAGAGAATAAACAAAATAGACAGACCTCTAGTACAGTTAACCAAAAGAAAGAAAGAACAACTCCAAAACAATAGAATTCATAATGAAAGGGGAAACATCACAGCAGATAACAAAAAGATCCAGACAAACATATGAGAATATTTCAAAAACCTATACACTACAAAATTGAAAACTTAAGAGAAATGGATGTATATCTGAAATCGTGGAAATCAACAAAGTTAGCCAAGAAGAGATTGACAGCTTAAACAGACCTACAATATTTGATGAAATTGAAAGTGTAATAAAAACTATCCCAACTAAAAAGAGCCCAGGACCAGATGGTTTCACAGCAGAATTCTATAAAACATTTAAAAAGGACTTAAAATCATTACTACTCAAATTGTTCAGAAGGATTCAAGCAGAGGGAAATCTCCCAAATTCATTCTGTGAAGCCAGCATCACTCTAATACCAAAACCAGGCAATGATACAACCAAAAAGGAGAACTATAGACCCATCTCATTAATGAACACAGATGAAAAAATTCTCAACAAAATACTTTCAAACTGCATACAAACCCACATCAGAAAGATCATCCATCAGGACCAAGTTGAATTCATACCAGAGATGCAGGGATGGTTCAATATATGTAAATCAAAATATATCATAAAACATATAAATGGACTGAAAGACAAAAATCACAGGATCATCTCAATTGAAGCAGAAAAAGCTTTTAACAAAATCCAGCATCTCTTCATGCCTAAAGTCCTGCAGGGAATTGGAATGGAGGGATCATTCCTCTATGTAATCCATATACAGGAAACCCACAGCCAATATCATCCTAAATGGAGAAATTACAGAAGCATTCCCTGTAAAGGTAGGAACTTGGCAAGGCTGCCCCCCATCACCACTCCTCTTCAATATAGTGCTTGAAACACTTGCTAGGGAAATAAGGTAAGAAAAGGAAATTAAAGGAAATTAAAATTAAATTAAAGGAGTACTAATTGGAAAAGAGGAAGTCAAGCTATCCCTTTTTGCTGATGATATGATTGTTTACTTAAGGGATGCTAAAAACTCCACCAGAAAATTCCTAGAAATGATTAAGAGTTTCAGTAAAGTGGTAGGATACAAAATTAACCTAGAAAAATCAGTAGTCTTTCTTTACACCACAACAAGCAACTAAAGAAGGAATACAAGGAGATCTTCCCCATACTTAACAGAAGAAAATGTAATTCATGAATTAACATACCATCCAAACATCTGTGTCTATACCAAAGTAACCTACCATAACAATCAGTACTGTTTAAATACCTATGTATCTAATTGCATGTGCTTCATTAGTAGGATCGAAAGGTTATGCCTGGACAAGCTGGCAGCCCATGAAAGAAAACAGCCAGAATTGACTAGAGACCAAGACATCAGCTCCAGGGAAAGTAGACTGTTTTGCTTCTCATCCACCTGTGCCCCTTTTCTAAGCCTAGGGAACAATCTGCAGAAGAGGGGGCATGGTAGAATGTAAGGGCTTCGATTGGGGTTAATGGTGAAACTACAACAATATAGACTGGACACTCATTTGATCAACTTGATTGAACATACAAGCCCCCCCCCCCCCTGGTGGATGGTGGGACCCATGAGCTGTGTGGGTTTGGGCACAACTGCTTGCAAATTGTTTTTACATGAAGGATGCTTGTACTCACAAATTATCACTTATTGTTAAAAAAATGAAAACAAAACAAAACAAAAAAGCAGAGAAAGATGCAGAAAACTTATGGCAGAATGCATAATCTGGGATGGGTAGGGGTGGGGTGGGGAGAAGGGAATTGAATGAATTGGAAATGAATGAACTGAACTGAATTGGAAAAGGATGTATGAAATACACAAAGCATCAATAAAAAAAGAAAAAATAAATAAATAAATAAAACGGAGATATTCCCACTCACAAGAGCTTCAAAAACAATAAAATACCTAGGAACAAACCTAACCAAAGACACCAAAGATCTCTACAACAAAAATTTTAAATATCTGAAGAAGGAAATTGAAGAAGACATCAGAAAATGGAAAAACCTCCCATGCTCATTGCCTGGGAAAATTAATATAGTAAAAATGTCCATTCTACACAAACTCTTGTACAGATTTAATGCAATCCCAATTAAAATCCCCAAGAGTTTTTACATGGGCTTGGAAAAAAAGTCCTTAATTTCATTGGGAAAAACAAAAGACCCCAAAGAGCCAAAGCAATACAGGGGGGATCTCTATACCAGACTTCAAACTATACTACAGGGGTATAGTCATAAAAACAGCTTGGTACTGGCACAAAAACAGGCCTGTTGATCAACAGAACAAATCTGAAGATCCAAACATGAGCACATACAATTTCAGCCACCTCATATTTGACAAGGGGGCCAAGAATACATAATGGAGGAAAGACAGCATCTTCAGC
The DNA here is from genome assembly GCA_009823505.1 of Rhizomys pruinosus. NCBI lineage: Eukaryota > Metazoa > Chordata > Mammalia > Rodentia > Spalacidae > Rhizomys > Rhizomys pruinosus. The sequence goes on from VZQC01004706.1 coordinate 976,544, forward strand.
AAGTGGTGTTGGCAAAACTGGATCACCACTTGTAGAAGAAAGAAATTAAACCCCTGCCTCTCCCCCTGTACAAAAGCCAACTCCAGATGGATCAAAGACCTCAACATGAAACACCAAACTCTGAAGGCAAAAGAATAAAAAGTTGGCAGCAGACTACAAGACATAGGTGTAGGAAAATACTTCCTAAATCAGACAGTAGCTGTGCAAGAATTAAGGTCAACAATTAACAAATGGGAACCTCATTAAACTCAAAAGTTTCTGTCATCAAAAGAAACAATCAAGGAAGTGAAGAGAAAACCCAAAGAGTGGGAGGAAACCTTCACCACAGATACATCTGACAAAGCATTGATTTTCAGAATATGTAAACTACTCAAAAAACAAAGAAGGAAGAAAACAAATGACCCACTCAATAGATGGAGCAAAGAGCTGAACAGAGACTTCAAAAGTGAGGAATGAGAGATGGCTGAAAAACATCTTAAGAAGTGTTCAACATCACTAGTCATTAAGGAAATGCAAATCAAAACCACTTTAAGATATCATCTTACTCCAATAAGACTGGCTAGGATCAAGAAAACAAATGATACCAAGTGCTGGGGAGGTGTGGGGAAAGGGGAACACTCATCCACTGTTGGTGGGAATGTAAACTAGTACAGCCACTATGGAAAGCAGTGTGGAGAACCCTTGGAAGACTTGGAATGAACTTGCCACTCGACCCAGCCATACCACTCCTAGGCATGTACCCTCAAGGATCACCTCATCACAGAGATACATGCACAGCCATGTTTATTTCAGGTCTCTTCACAATAGCAAGGACCTGGAACCAACCCAAATGCCCCTCAACTGATGAGTGGATAGAGAAATTGTGGTACATCTACACAATGAAGTTGTATGCAGCAGTAAAGAAAGATGACATCATGAGCTTTGCAGGAAAATGGCTGGAGCTAGAGGACATCATGCTGAGTGAAGTAACACAGTACCAGAAAAACAAACGAAGAATGGTATCCCTCATCTGTGGATGCTAGTGCCAATTACCTAGTTGTAAGTATTTCTTGTGCACGGCCCCTTGAGCTTTTGTCCAAGCAGCTGGGAGTGATGCATACTGGAAACAACAACAACAACAACAACAAAACGTTAAGGACTGCATCAAAGAACTGACTGAAACAGTGAACTTCTCAAAACAGTCAACTTCCACATGGAGAATATAGAGAAAGACTGAGAAAGATATGAAAAGCATGTTTGGCAGAATGCATGAGCTCTGGTGGGTTGGGGGGATAGGGTGAGGGACATGGGTCTAGATTTGATAAAAAAATATAAATAAATAAATAAATAAATAAGTGTTCAACTTGGCTAATAATTAAGAAAATGCAAATTAAAACCACTTTAAGATATCATCTCACTCCAATAAGACTGGCTAGGATGAAGAAAACAAATGATACCAAGTGCTAGATAGGTTTTGGGGAAAGGGGAACACTCATCCATTGCTGGGGGCAATATAAACTCACAGCCACTATGGAAAGCAGTGTGGAGAACCCTTGGAAGACTAGGAATGAGCTTGCCACCTGACCCAGCCATACCACTCCTAGGCATGTACCCTTAAGACTCACCCCACCGCAGAGATACTGGGTATCTCCTGGATATATACCCACAAGACTCATCTTACCACAGAGATACATGCACAGTCATATTTATTGCAGCTCTCTTCACAATAGCAAAGAGCTGGAACCAACCCAAGTGCCCCTCAACTGATGGGGGGATAGAGAAAATGTGGTACATCTAGAGAAAATATGGTACATCTACACAGTGGAGTTCTATGCGGTAGTAAAGAAAGATGACATCATGGGCTTTGCAGGTAAATTGATAGAGCTAGAGGGTGTCATGCTAAGTGAAGTAACACAGTCCCAGAAAAACAAATGAGGAATGGTATCACTCATCTGTGGACGCTAGTGCCAATTAACAATTGTATGGCAAAGTGAGCCATGTTAATGTGATCTGAAAACAACTGTGCTCCTATATTGTGAATCCCTCAAAAAAAAAAAAAATATTTTTTAAAATATATTTATTTCAGGATATATATATATATGAAATTTCAGATGTTTCAGTCTCTGGCTGAGGCATGGTGGGAATGCATGCTAGAGAAAGAAAATTCAACTTCATAGCAACAAGAAGAAAAGAGAGACAGAAAAATGATAGGTCTCCATATCTTCCTCAAGGGCATGCCTCCAATTAAATTTCTCCAACTGATTCCACCTTCTAATGGTTCTGCTGTATCCCAATAGCACCATGGGCTGGACCAGGTCTTCTTCAGTAGGTGGGCTTCTGTAGTAGTGGATATTCTATCTACCTTATGGTAGCAGGCTTCACTCAAGGAGAATATGCTTGGTTACATTTCAAGCACAGTGAAACTTTGCAGTTCTCACCTCCAGCTTCTCTCTGAAGCATGGCACACTGTTTGCAAAAGAATAGTTTTATCACCCTGATTCATGTGGCAATTTTTTGAATATTAAGCTTCTTCAACAGTGGGAAACTTATATAAGGGAAAGAGAACAAGCAAAGAAATCTGCAGCCAAGATGCCACCTTCCACCATCTTTGTCCTAGCACACACCCAGAGTTCCTACACAGTTCATATACCATTAACAGAATTAAACATCAAAATCCCATTTACATAAGATGAAAGTCAGTTTCATCATCTCAAAAACTTGCCATGTTTGAGGGATGAGAATGATTACTCTACATTTAACAATTTTGAAATATGCAATATTCTATTAATAATCTATTAACACTATTATTCATAGTCCCCCTTGTTGATCAATAGGGCTCTAAAAACGATTACAAACTTCTCATCATAAGCTTACACAATTGTTGGTTGTCAATTTAAAGTAAATATCTTTGCCATCATCAATATTTAAAATTTCCACAGCCTTTAGAATCAAATAGATCATGATTTTTTGTTTGTTTGTTGGAATTTTGGTTTGAATTTTGTTTGGGGATTTTGGTTTTATGTTTGTTTTTGAGACATCAAACTTCAATTTTATTTTAAAACCTTTTATAATTAATATACTTTATAGTAATTAATATTAACTCAATATTTTTATAATACATTGAATGGAAATTAATTGTATAGTACTTTATTTTTTCTAATTCAATTTTATTACCTTTTAAAACTGCATGTTTATGTGTATGAATGTACTGTCAGCCCATGAAAGGAAACAGCCAGAATTGACCAGAATCCAAGTCAACAGCTCCAGAGAGAGAGGACAATTTTACTTCTCATCCACCTGTGCCCCTTTTCTAAGCCTAGGGAACAATCTGCGGAAGAGGGGGCGTGGTAGAATGTAAAGGCTGCGATTGGGGTGAACGGTGAAACTACAGCGATGTAGTCTGGACACTCATTTGATCAACTTGATTGAACAAACAACCTGTCAACCTCCACTGAATGGTGGGACTGTGGGGGTTTGGGCACAACAGTCTATAGATTGGTTTTGCACGAAGGATGCTTATACTCATGGATTATCACTTATAGCTAAAAAATGAAAAAAAATAAACCTGAAAGATGCAGGACAGTTATGGCAGAATACATGATCTGGGATGGGGTGGGGGTGGGGGGGAAGGGAAAGGGAAATATGCCTGATCTGAATTGGAAAATGATGTATAAAATGCACAAACCATCAATAAAAATTAAATTAAAAAAAAATAAATAAATAAAAAAAAAATAAAACTGCATGTTTACTTATTAAACCCACTGAATCCAATTACTGTTGTCCATATGATCACAGGTATGAGGCATATGTCATGTACCTCTCAGTGGACATATCCCCAAGGAAAAATGCCTCTCTCTCCTCTAGCATCCACCAACTTTTGATAGCTCCTGAGCCAGCAGTGGGACCTGGTGGCCTCTCCGCTGTCCATGCTGGATATTAACTGGCTTGATCTTAAAGAGCTCACCATTAAGTTTTGTCATGGAACCCTACTTCCTGTGGATTGTGTGATCTTGGATCACAATTAGTTCTAATTCTCAATGCCCTTACCTAAAATGAGAATATTATTATAAATATCATAGTATTATTATGAATATTATTAATGAAATTTTGTTATTTGTAGGTCAAACAAGTCTTTGGCACATTATTGTGCCAAAGCCTGATTATTGCATTGTGGGTATTCCATTGTGGTAGTGTAGTCCTGAATGATGACAGACTGACCTTCAAAAGTATCCATTTCTGTTTCAATTAAGACTTGGACTCACTTATTCCTTCTGATTTTTCCTAGTACTGTGTTCTCAAACAAAAGCCTTTTTCTCTCCTTATTGAAACTATACATTCACCATGAACTAGGGAAGGAAAAACAGAATTTGTATCCTCAGGGAATTTCCCCTTTCAGACATTGCTATCAGGACAGCACACACATCACAAACAGATGTTAGCAATCCAATTCCATCTGTTGTTTGCAACACAAATGGAATAGATAGTCATGCTTTCAACAAATACCCAGTGCTTGTAATGCTTGAGATTCACAACATACACACACACATACATAGATTATTGTGGGTCAAGGGCAAGGAAGGGTCATGTGAGATTAAAGCTAAACTTTTAGTTTATAAGAAGACCCCAAAAACCAAATTATAAACAAACTGAGATAATGTTAAATGACCTAGCAAAACCAGGAAAATACACAAACAAAAAATGGAAATGTAAGCCCATATCCTTAATTTACATGGATGCAAAAATTCTCAAAAGAGCACTTGCAATCTGCATACAGAGACACACATCAAAAATATCATCCACCATGATGAAGTCAGCCTTATTCCAGAAATGCACAGATGGTTCAATATATGTAAGTCAATAAATGTTATAAATCATATAAATGGACTCAAAGACAAAATTCATATGCTCATTTAAATAGAGGCAGAAAAGGGCTTTGACAAAACTCAACATGTATTCATGTTAAAAGTCCTACAGGGCATTGGACTGGAGGGAACATACCTCAACATAATTAAAGCTATATCAACAAACCCAATGCCATTCTAAATGGTGAAAAACTGGAAGCATACACATTAAAACCATGAACCAGACAAGGCTGTCCACCATCTCCACTCGTTTTTAATATAGTGTGTACAATTCTTTCAAAAGCAGTAAAACAAGAGAAGGAAATTAAAAGAATACTAATTGGAAGGTGTGAAATTATCCATTTTTACAGATAATATGATACTAAAGAGTTGCCAAAGTTATACCAGAAAATTCTTAGAAATAATTAACACTTTTAGTAAAGTGCCAGATTATAAAATTAATCTAAAAAAATCAATAGCCATTCTATATACCAATAATCATTTGGAGAAAATATACATGGAAACCCTCCCATTCACAATAGACTCACAAAATATCTGACTATACCTGACATTAAAAATCTCTACAATAAAATGTTGAATCTTTAAAGAAAAAGACTGAGGAAGACACTGCAAGTTAGAAGGCCCTCCTGTGCTCATAGATTGGAAGAACTGATATTGGGAAAATGATCATCCTACCAAAAGCAATATATAGATTCAATGAAACCCTAATCAAAATCCTCACTACATTTTTCAAAGAATTAGGAAAAAAATATCCTAAAATTCATATGGAAACACAAAGATCAAGACACTCACAGCAACCTTGAACACAAAGAGCAATGCTGGGTTAATCACTATACAGATCCCAAACTATATTACAAAGCTATAGTCATAAAACAGCATAGTATTGGCACCAAAATACACAAATAGATCAACGGAACAAAACTGAAGACCCAACAGGAATACATCATCATCATCATCAACAACAACAACAACAACAACAACAACAGGAAGGACTGCATCAAAGAACTGAGTGAAACACAGTGAACTTCTGCTCAAAACAGTCAACTTCCATGTGGAGAATATCAAGAAAGACTGAGAAAGAGATGAAAAGCATGTTTGGCAGAATGCATGAGCTCTGTTGGGGTGGGGGGATAGGGTGGGGGACATGGGTCTAGATTTGACAATCTTGTACAAATTTTAAAAAAGTGTTCAAAATAGTAATTGGGGAAATACAAATTAAAACCACTTTAAAATTTCATCTTACCCCAGTAAGACTGGGTAAGATCAAGAAAATAATACCAAGTTCTGGAGAGCATGTGGGGAAAGGGAAACATTCATTCACTGCTGGTAGCATTGCAAACTCATGCAATCCCTATGGAAGATAGTGTGGAGAACTCTTTAAAAACTAAAAATGAATCTACTCCTTGACCTGGTTATACCACTCCTTAGACTATACCCAAAGGACTCATCCTATTGCAGAGATACTTGTACATCTAAGTTTGTTGTTGCTCTTTTCACAGCAGTGAACATAGTAGCAACCTAAGTGTTTCTCAAATGATGATTGGATAAAGAAAATGTTGTACATTTATACAATAGAGTTCTACTCCTCATTAAAGAAAGACAAAATCATGAAATTGCCGGTAAACGGATGGAACTAGAAACTGTTATACTAAGTGAAATAACACAGACTCAGAAAAATAAAGAAAATACATTCTCCCTCATATGTGGATCCTAGCACCAAATCCTTATATGTGAGTATATATCTTGATGTAAGTTCAGGAATTGGGAATACAGAAAGAAAGTTAAATGGAAACCAGGAACCTGAGAGAGAACAATGGGAGACAGGTGTTACTAAAGGAGAAATGGGTAAAATGGGAATTTTTAATGGTGTGGAAGAAGGATAAAAAAAGAAACTTTGGGAATAAAGGTGAAGAAGGAACACTAAAGAATGGAGACCATATGAGAGTGGCACTGTCAAGGGAGAAATGGGGGAAATGCAGACACTTTAAATGCAGAAGTCATGGAGAAAGTGCTGGGAAAGAGAGGAGATAATGCCTATCCAGTGTAAAAATATAGAAGAAATCATATTAGTCCAACAACCGACTGACAAATTTCACATTCAATATCTGAATGTGAGTCCATGTGTATAGCTGAAAGCTACATAACAAGAAACAGTGCTAGACAGGAGAAATCTTCCTTTGATTTGTAGGCCAAGTGTATTAGTCAAGGTTCTCTAAAGAAACAGAAGTAACAGGACGGATATATAGCTATATACAATTTATTGATTTGCTCACGTGACAGAGTTCAAGGAGCCCAACAGTAGACATGCTGCACTGGAGAGGCTGAGAATCCACGGAACTGCTCAGTCCACAAGACTGGATGTCTCAGTAGTCCCAATCTGGTGCTAAAGGCCCAATGGATTCCAGGAGATCTGCTGGTCTCAGTACACACTGGGATCTGAAGGGTTGATCACAGCAGCAAGACAAACTCACCAGATGAGAGAGGCGAGTCGCAGGAAAAAGGGACCAGCTCCCTCTGCCATGGCCTTTTATACTGCCTGCCAGCAAAGGTAACACCCACATTTGGGGTGGGCCATCCAGGTTGAGGTGGTCCAATCAGAACATCCTTTTTCTCTTATTTGTTCCTTAGTCCAGTCAAGTTAACACCCAGGATTAACCATCACACCAAGATAGTTCAAGAGACTCCCAAAATTGCACAGGCTATTGCTACAGCTTTTGATTGCCTCCCAGAACCCAAAGGTAAGACCCTATTGTTAAAGACAGGACATACTTTTGACGCAGGGTTTGGAGCAATGGAGCTGGAACTGACTTGAAATCTACTTCCCCTGAAGTCTACCTCTCATAGCTTTAGAGAGCACCACACAAGCTTCTAAGGGAAAACATCAGTCATTGCTACAACCCCAGCTTAACCACATCAATGGCCAGTACAGCCAAGTACATTGTTGCAGTAGTGGCACTTTTATCTTGGGTTAATCAACAGCTACTTAAGTGGACTTTAGGCCAATCAATGGGAGGAAACTCATATGTAGTACTGTAAATATAGCCAAAAAAAAAAAAAAAACATGGCTGGAGAGGTCATGGAACTTAGAGAAAACCCTAAGGCTGTCATATCCCTAGACAAACATAATTTCTTACTATCTCAAAATAGGGTTCCTTATATTTACAGACAAGTATCTCAGTCACCATTCATCAAAGCAGCTTCTTTTGCACCAGACAGAGACTATTACAGCCTTCCACCACTGGCCACACACAGACATTGTGTGTGAACTGTTCCAGTCTAAGTGGTATGTCCACAGTGCAACCTTTATTCCAAGAGCTCATGGAACATAGAAAAGGGGGGAAAGGACACTAATGAATCTCTCAGTTCTCATTAATGAAGCTCCCTCATGAAAGAGAGGGATAGGAATGCAAAAGGCCACAAATGGCCAAAGTGTACAGAGTAAGATTCTGCATTGTGTATCCTTGTATAGGCCTCTACATCAAACTCTACTCACCCAGGTCTCATGGACCATTTATGAAGAAAGGAGAGAAAGAGTTTAAGAGCCAAGGAGGAGGTGCACGACCATATAGAAATAGACTCCTACAAGCTCTTGAGGCCTTTCTCATGTGAACCTACAGCCACGCTGTCAATATATACAAGACCTATGCAAACACAGGCAGACAAAAGCCCAAGATAGAACCATGGAAATGAGCAAAAAGTCCCGATCTTGGTTGAAAAATTATTTATTGGCAGCTGATTACTACTTGACGAGGAAGAGCTGATCTTCTTAAAGGGAAGGAGTCTAGACTGAGATGACCTCAGTGGATAAACTTGCACTGAGGAACATCTGGGGACACGAACTTGACATGATAGGCCTTAGGCCTTAACCTAAATGACATAATGTGTGAACTCCAGTCAGGGGGCAGTATGGGAGGGTGCCAGTGTGGAAAGAGGTATATAAAGATGATTAAGATTGATTAAGACGTTCTGTATGAAATACACAACAGTTCAGCAAAAAATTACAAAAATATAGACTAATTAAAAACTTTTAAAAATTAAAAATCAGCAGCAGCACCATTACAATGTCAACTCCTTGCAGCCAACCATAGCTTGTAGACACATAGACCGAGAAGGCTTGACCCAGACAACTGTCTCTGAAGATCTCCTAAGGCCTTTCCCTCCTATTGACAACATCTCCTCCAAGCCATATCAGATTCTCCAAATATGCCCCATCTGATAAACATATGCAAGAAGTCATTGCAAGTTTCTGTGAAGACATACTTTCCTGTAATGGGATACATCTTCAAGTAATGTCAGGTGCACCAGATCCAAAAAGCAGAGGACAGACTCCCTGCAGCAGGGCAGGCAGTGGGAACCATAGAGAGGATTGTAGGAAGACTGAGAAAGGACATGTCACAAGCACACTTCATGAGAGCTGGCACAGCCAGGAGGGTCCCCAGCACACCAGCTTACCAAAAAAGGAGAGAGGGATGAAGAGTGGAAAAGAGATAATCAGATGGAAGGGGGTCAAGGGCCTAGAATGAGAAAAGCAGCTTCCAGTGAGACCACACACGTAGTGTGCACATACTGTGCAAGTGTGCTTCTTATAGCTTCATTTGCTCCAGGTTCTCAAAATAAGATGTCAGTGTTGCTACTGTTGTTAGAGAATAGAAGAGCCCTGAGTAGGGGGAGGGGGGCTGGAATTTCAATAACACCAACATCATTAATTACATTGCTTAATCACTTGAATGTTTAATTAAGTGGTTTAGTTATCCGGTCAATCTGCAGGCAATTTCTGAGCATTTATTAATTGCAAGACATCCTGCTAAGCCTCTGAGGCATCACAGTGCCCCCAGATTTCCAGGTTTCTACTGGCTGCTTCTCTGACTTCCTGCTGGTGATTGTAAATTGAACAATCTGGAGCTGTTGGTAGGTGGTACAGAATGCTCTGAGGTGCGATGGAGCTTGTATGAAGTCTGGCTCTGTAATTCTCGGGCCATGTGACTGAGAGGACACTGCCTCCTCTCTGATCTCTAGTCTTGTGGCTATTGACAGTGTGTGGGTCAAATGGTGCTTAAAGGACCCTCCAATGTAACTGCCAGAAATGTTCATCAGAACACTGACAGTACCATGTTGCCTCCCTCTCCACCTCATCTCAGGCAACAGGCTGAAAGTCCACAAAGAGACCTACTTGGCAGGAAGGTGGCCAAGGAAGCATGGCATCATGCAGTGAAAACAACTGGTAAATGAGGGCTGGGGAAATAGTGTTTGAGCCACACCAGCATGAGAACCAGGGTTCAGTCTCCCAACCCACGTGAAAAAGGAGGGCATGGTGATCAGGAGTCCAGCACCAAGAAAGCAGAGACAGGCAGATCTCTGGGGCTCCCTGCCCCGCCAGCCTAGCCTACTTGGTAAGGCCTAGCCAGTGAGAGACCCTGTCTCAAAAAGAAGCAAATAGAATGAGGAAGGCCCACCAATGCTCCCCTTTGGTCTCCATATGAAGGGTGTGGGTGCACATGGGCACTTGCACATGCCAACATGCAGGAGGGGACACAAAGTGACAACTGAGTCCCTATCAAGCTACTTTTTGTTTATGATTTACTCTTCTGTGCCTCAAATGATATGATTTTGGACCTGGACAGGGTTCATAATAAATTTTACCTGTATATCTGCCCAGAGGAAAAATGATCCAAAGAAAGATTCCCTCATTCTAGGATGGCTCCCACAGGCCCTCCTGTGACTCACAGGGTGACCACAGGCTCCGCCCTCCTCACCATCCAAGCCATAAAACGCTGGTGACCTTTTGTGTGATTGGACTCTATCCTGTCACTGGAAGGAAGGGGCAGGACTAGCAATCTCCACCTTTCATGTGATTCAGTGACTTTGGTGTGCTTATCTTTCTATGTCATATTATAATATACCATACAAACTGGAATGACTGGTATACAGGAGAGATGGTCTCCCCAATGTGGCTGGACACAGCGGCTGCAAAAAAAGCAGCATTTGTTTAATGGCAGCTGAACCAAAGGGCATCTTTCAAGTCTGACTTCCTTCCCAAGTTTTTATGTCCTGGTCATTTCTAGTCAGCAAATCACTCATTTCCTCTAACTTGGACTTCTCTCCCTTGGATTAAAATGGGGGCATTTATGTTATTGATCAATAATTATCCAAATTTCTCAGACACTATAGCTCTCATATCCCATCTTTTAGAAATGAAAAGAGGGGTTAGGGAGATGGCTCAATGGTCAAAGCATTTTCATTCAAGTGTGAAGGCCAGAGTTCTGATACCCAGAGCCCATGCAACTTCCAGGTGGGTGTGGCAGCTTGCCCATAACTCCAGCCTGAGAAAATGGAGACAAGGAATCCTTACTTAAGGTGGCTAGCAAGACTAGTCATAATTATATGAATATGATTTGACTGAGAGACTTGCCTCATTGAAAAATGTTGAAGAGCAATCAAGAATGTCTCCTGACACCAACCTGGGACCTCTGCCGGCACACAAGCATACACACAAGTGTCCACACTCATGAAAACTCATGTATACAAGCATATACACCACACACAAACACACAGACAAAATGGACACAGAAAAGAGTCAAATCTTAATACAAATCTGCAGTAATCAAAACAGTGTGGTACTGCCCTGAAGACAGACAAATAGACAAGGGGAATAAAATGGGCAGCCTGGAAGTGAACTGTCATTTGTGCTCAAGTCTAAGCACTGAGGCCTTTCAATGGGGAAAGGACACTCTTAGCAAATGTTACCAAGTATCCATAGATAAGAGAATAAATTTGGACCTTTACTTCCATATTCAAAAGCTGATGAAGAATAGATCAGTGATCTAAATGCAAAACCTAAAACTAACAAATTTTTCAAAGAAAATACAAAAGAAAAAGCTTCATGCCTTTGGATTTCACAGTTATTTCTTAAAAGCAGCACCAAAAACATAGGCAACAATGGAAACTAAATCGGGCATCATGAAAATAACTTTGTCCATCCAAGGACATTATCAACAAGGTAAAACGACAACCTATAAAAATACTTGCAAATCATTTATCTGATAGTGGAAGAATGTGTAAAGTCCAGAATATATAAAGAACTCATAAATCAACAACAATTAAAACAAAGTGTACATGAAGGAACAACTTGGGAACATATTATCTTGCAGTTAAAGTAAAATTATACTTTAAATTGGATGAGTAAAATACATCATGTATATGTAAAACAGGGGAAGATTACTAGGAGCCAAATATTTAAGCAGGAATGAAGATAAAGGGGTGTCAGGGAAGGGAGTTGAGTAAGCAAAACTAAGGATGTATGAAGAAGACTTCCAAATCCCTGCAAGTTTGTAAGCTGAGCAAAGTATAAAGTTCATTTTAAAGGCATTTGAACAGAAGTACCTCACATTGATGAACAATGCTACTCCCAGAAGAATGGGTTACTAAATGAAAATCTCATTGACAGCCATGGGTTACCTGTGAGTTATTGGTCAGAGAGTGCTCAGAGGCATAAAAACAGCACAGGCTACTGTCATTGCTCTTGATTGCCCACCCCAACTAGGTGGTAAGAACCTGTTGCTAAAGATAACACATACTGGGGCTGGAGAGATAGCCTAGCAGTTAAGAGCACCAACTGCTCTTGCAGAGGACCCGGGTTCGATCTCCAGCACCCACATGGTGGCTAAGAACCGCCTGTAACTCCAATTCCAGGAGAATTCCAGTTCCAGGGGAATCCGAGACCCTCTTCTGACCTCCGTGGCATTGCACAACATGGGTGCACAAACCTACATGCAGACAGTACATTCATACACATACAAAAGTAAATAAAAAAAATTAAAAAAAGAGAAATATAAGATACCACATACTTTGGTTTCAGGACACAGAGAAATAAGTCTTCAACTGACCAGCAAATTCTCCCTGCTGCTTAGCATCCAGATGCTAGAAGGAGCTATGCAGGCTGCTGGGGAACAGAAGACATCAATGGTCTTACCGGGCACTGGAGCATGCATGTTGCAGTTACAACTTCAAAGTCAAGATATGCCCACTGGGGAAGTGTTGCAAGACTATTTACGGGGCTATCCAACTGCTCTCTTGATCGGATTTATGGCCAGCTCCACAGGAGGGATTTCATGCCTGGTGCTATAAATATGGCCAACCCATGGCCCTAGGAGAGAACTTAGTGATGTTGTTTCTCTAAATGGTCATTTTATATTCCTATCCATAGATTTGTGCTGCTCCCAACATTTGTCAGAGAAGCTTTCTGCAGCAGGTAGTGGTTAATGCAGAGATGTATTACTATTCAATTTCTCTACCCCTGGCCAAGGGTCAGGGACCATCTGCAAAGAGGGGGTGGGATAAATGTAAGAGCCAGAGGATGGGGAGGAGTGCTGTGAAATGTCCTGTTGATATGGCGTGGCCATTGCACGTGTGAGCTCACAGCAGCAGTGGTTATCTACATAAGACCTGGACAAGGTCAGTCCAGTTAAAGAGGGGCTCCTGATCCCAGTCGTAGTGGAGGAGTTATTAGCAGATGACAGCTGCTGGGGGAGGGACAGTCACCATGTGGCCAGCGGAAGCTTCCGATGACCACCAGTTTCAGATGACCCAACCCCGTGAGCTTGGGCAGCACTAGCTGGATTCAGTGAATTAAAATAATTAATTAGGGCCTGGAGAAATGCTTCGTGATTAGGAGCACTGACTGTTCTTGTGGATGACCTTGGTTTGATTCCCAGGATCCACATGGTAGCTAACAACCATTCCTAACTCCAGCTCTAAAGAACTGATTCCTTCTTCTAACTTCTGCAGGCACTCACGCATGTGGTGCACTTACATACACACAGGCAAGATACCCATACACATAAAATAAAAATAATATCATTTTAAAAATCACTAATTAAAATTATAAAAAGAGGACACGTGATTTTGGGAGGAAAATGAAATGGAGGTCCTTGGGGGAGTTAGGGCACTGAGGAGTGGATCTGATTGAGATACATTATACACATGTTATGGCATTTTAAAAGAATGGATAAAAATAAAAATTTAAAAGACAATTCAATTGAAAAGTCAAATTCCACTGTTTGAAACTTCTAAAATAAAGCATAAAACTATGTTCTATTTTTAAAGAACGTTAAAAATGCTGGGTTTCACACTGAATAAAGTTCAAGCTCCAGGACAACCATGCCTCTTTCATCTTGGGCCGCTTCTCACATCTCCATCTTCTCGCAGCATATACTCAATAGCAGTTCCTGGGATTTCAATTTGGACTCTCCTCATCTGCCTGGGCCTTGTGATCTATGTTGAAAACATTTCATTTGAGATTCACAGAGTGGTATACAGGATAGGCAGAGTTACTGCAGAGTCAAGGAGGGCACACTCTGAAAGGATGAGGGCAGATAGCACACAGAGCCAACTGTGCCACTCTGCACTCTAAGCAGCCTTTGTACTGTTTTCTAAACTCTACAACAATCAACATTTTCTGAGGTTCTTTTCCTGCCCAGGTGACTGACCAGTCCATTTTGATTAACCCTTACCTGATGGAGCAATGATATGCTTTGGTTCTTAATCAGAAAACCTTCTAATAGATAACAATCTTAGAATGTTTAGGGCTCCTGGAGGCAGGGGTAAACTGTTAATGAGACCGGAGATGACACTCAGGCCCCATTCGTCGGTCCAGTAATTAAAGTCCTATTATCCAAGTCCTTTGTTTTACAGGATACGAGGGAGGTGTCCAGCCCCAATAACCTCCAAGCTTGTTAATATCTAATTAGTTACCTAACGGTGGCAGCTCATAAATATTTATTTCATTTATGTGTAAATTTTTACACTTACATTTTTATGAAAATACTTGGTTTTCATTCTATTGTCAAGAAATCCAGATACTTTTTGCCTTAAAGAAAATTAAGCCCTGTGGCTAAGTAAATGGCTCAGTGAGTAAAAAAATGTGCTTGCTATGCAAGCCTAATGACTGGAATTCAGATTCCCTACACCCACATAAAAGCTGAATGTGGCAGTGTACACTGGGGCTGGGGGCTGGGGACTGGAGGATGAGTGGGGTTTGCTGGCTAGCTAGTCTAGCCAAAGGAAATATACTTTCTATCAGAGAAAATAAGATTGAAAGTGATAGAGGAAGACAGTTGATATCAATGTTTGGCTTTTATACACATATGCATGAGTATGTGCTCTTGAACACACATATGTAGACACATAAATACACCACGTACACACAAAAAATGAAAACAAGGGGTGAGGAGATGACTTATCAGGAAAGTGCTCACTGCACAAGCATGAGGATCAGAGTTTATATCCTCATCACTCATGTAAAAGTCACGTGGGCCATCCAGCCCATGGAAGATGGCGACACTGAATCTTAGAAGCCAGCAGACACTGCCTCAATACAAAGAGAGCAATCTATTGAGGAAGACATTCAGCATAAACCTCATGCCTCCATATATGTATCCACACAAGTGTAGACACCTATAGAGAAAAGGATTATTCTCTATTCAGAACCAAATATAATGCTAAAGTCTCCTTAAGCTATGCACTTAAACAAAATATATTAATACAGGAGCTCTGACATCAACAATGGATTATTCTACCAAGGAGGTGTTGGCCAGGGGATCCAAGCCCCCACAAATGGTAAAGGCTCCTTGCCTCCAAACTGGGATATCTGCAGGAAGAGAGGCGATAAGGCCCTGCTGTTGAAGACCTGATACAAACATGGGAAAGATGTATGGAGACCGCAGTTGCAAGTATACAGATGGTTTCTGGGATGCCAGAGAGTGTTACCAAAGACCACTAACCAATAAAGCAGATATAGGTCTCCTTGAGTCAAGCAAGACTCCTCCATCAGCACCAGCTACACCTCATCTGCCTGGAAATACTGTGCAGCAGTGGCAGCCATATGTCTGTATATCCCAAATCTAATTGGCTGTTAGCTCTCTCCTTGGAGGAATAACCCACGGCTGATGCCACAAGCTTACATCCTCTAATGGTTAGGAGATGTTATAAACCACACGAAGACCCTGCCATACTTAACAGAAGAAAATGTAAATCATGAATTAACATACCATCCAAACATCTGTGTCTATACCAAAGTAACCTACCATAACAATTAGTACTGTTTAAATACCTATATATCTAACTGTGTGTGCTTCATTAGTAGGATTGAAAGGCTATATATTATACTGTTTAAATACCTAAATATCTAGTTGCATGTGCTTCATTAGTAGAATCGAAAGGTTATGCCTGGACAAGCTGGCAGCCCATGAAAGAAAACAGCCAGAATTGACTAGAGACCAAGACATCAGCTCCAGAGATAGTTGATTGTTTTGCTTCTCATCCACCTGTGCCCCTTTTCTAAGCCTAGGGAACAATCTGCTGAAGATGGGGCTTGGTAGAATGTAAGGGCTTCAATTGTTGTTAATGGTGAAACTACAACAATATAGACTGGACACTCATTTGATCAACTTGATTGAACATACAAGCACCCCCCTGCTGGATTGTGGGACCCATGAGCTGTGTGGGTTTGGGCACAACTGCTTGCAAATTGGTGTTACATGAAGGATGCTTGTACTCACAAATTATCACTTATTGTTAAAAAAAATGAAAACAAAACAAAACAAAAAAGCAGTGAAAGATGCAGAAAACTTATGGCAGAATGCATGATCTGGGATGGGTAGGGGTGGGGTGGGGGAAGGGAAGGGGATATATGCCTGAACTGAATTGGAAAATGATGTATGAAATACACAAAGCATCAATAAAAAAAAATACATTAAAAAAAAAAGTCACGTGGGCCATCCAGCCCATGGAAGATGGCGACACTGAATCTTAGAAGCCAGCAGACCATGCCTCAATACATAGAGAGCAATCTATTGAGGAAGACATTCAGCATAAACCTCATGTCGCCATATATGTATCCACACAAGTGTAGACACCTATACACACATGCCCCCAGACCACACACATATATGCCACAAACAAAATAAAAAAATCATTCTCCAAACTTCTTCAAAGAAGCAACATTTTCTAGTATATTTCCAGAGGGAGATACACGTGTATTTTGAATATTGAGACCATTATTAACAAAGGAAGGAGGCACGGATGTCTTTCAGCAAGCATCCTTGTAGAGAGTTACATGAGTCAGGTGGGTGAAAGGCTGTTGGTGTCAATCCCGGCAGCCAAAGCAAGATGAGAGAAAACAAAAAGATCATTCAAGCAAAGGAACGGCTTGTGCAAAAGCAATTTGGAGCCATGGTCCCTCTCTCTCCCATTGTTCTCCTCGGGCAGTTTCTGTCATCTGTGGGCTGATGTAGGCTGAGAATATTAAGGAGAAATGTCCAGGAGAGTGGCAGGCCAGGCTTTTCAGCAGGCAGGTCCCAGGAGTATCTGAGCCCCTTCCCTTCCAAGCACAGGACAGGTTTCAGGAACATCCAAGGCCCATTGCTTCCTATGCAGGTTGAGAGACAGGCGGGTCCTCTGGGCAGGCAGGTTCCAGGACCATCAGAGCCCTGTCAGTTGCCTGCTTGCAGGCCATTCCACAGACAACTTAGAGGAACAGGCCTTCAACAAAAGAAAGGAACATTGAATCTCACATCAGATTACAAACAACACCTCAAATCCACATGCCAAAAGCACAACAAAAAGTCAACATGGACAAACCAAATAATAAACCCCTGCAAAATTCCAGCTCTATAGAAGACTCCAACAATGAGATCTCCCTGGAGGTAACACAGGACATAGATCTTAAAGGAACAATCATAGACATACTCAAAGAAATGAAGGTATATAAAGAACAAATCAAAGAAATAAAGACAGAGAACGACCAATTCTGGAAAAAATGCAAAGGCTGAAAAAAAAACTCAGGCTGGAATGTAAAAGGAAAGGAAAAACAAATCAAAGATCTAAAAGAAGAGAATGCCCAACTCTGGAAGGAAAAGGAAATACTAAAAGAATCTCAGGCTGCAGGTATCCCAGTTTAGAGGCAAGGAGCCTTTATCTTTTGTGGGGCCTTGGATCTCCTGGCCAACATCTCCCTGGCAGAATAATCCATTGCTGATGTCAGAGCTCCTGTATTAATATATTTTGCTTAAGTACATAGCTTAAGGACTTTAGTATTATATTTGGTTCTGAACAAATAATAATCATTTTCACAGTTCTTATGTCTATTAGTCAATTAAAGAAGGCAGTTTTACCCATTTTATAAGAGATTACCTCTATAATAGTTGTCTCCGATAAGGCCCTGCTGCTGAAGACCTGATGTTAACATGGGAAAGATGTATTGAGACCACATATGCAAGTGTACAGATGGCTTCTGGAATACCAGAGAGTGTTACCAAAGGCCACTCAACCAACAAAGCAAATACGGGTCTCCCTGAGTCAAGCAAGACTCCACCATCAGCACCAGCTACACCTCACCTGCCTGGAAATACTGTGCAGCAGAGGCAGCCATATGCCTGTATATCCCAAACCTAATTGGCTATTGGCTCTCTCCTTGGAGGAATAACCCATGGCTGATGCCACAAGCTTACATCCTCTACAGGTTAGGAGATGTTATAAGCCACAGTAAGACCCTGTCATATTTAACAGGGAAAAAATGTAATTCATGGATTAACATATCATCCAAACATATGTGTCTATACCAAAGTAACCAACCATAACTATTAGTGCTGTTTAAAATACCTATATATCTAATTGCTTGTTCTCCATTAGTAGGATTGAAAGGTTATTCCTGGACAAACTGTCAGCCCATGAAAGGAAACAGCCAGAAATTGACCAGAGTCCAAGACAACAGCTCCAGAGAGAGTGGACTGTTTGCTCCCATCCACCTGTGCCCCTTTTCTAAAGCCAGGGAACAATCTGCAGAAGAAGGGGCATGGCAGATGTAAGGGCTGCAATTGAGAGGGAATGGTGAAACTACAACAATATAGACTGGACACTTATTTGAAATCCTGGAAATCAACAAAGTTAACCAAGAAGAGATTGACAGCTTAAACAGACATATATATATTTGAGGAAATTGAAAATGTAATTAAAAAGCTTCCCAACTAAAAAGAGCCCAGGCCCAGATGGTTTCACAGCAGAATTCTATAAAACATTTAAAGAGGACTTACAATCATTACTACTACTACTACTCAAACTGTTCAGAAGGATACAAACAGAGGAAATCTCCCAAATTCCTTTATGAAGCCAGCATCACTCTAATACCAAAACAAGCAAAGATACAACCCAAAAAAGAAAACTACAGACCCATCTCATTAATGAACATATGAGCAAAAAATTCTCAACAAAATACTTGCAAACTGCATACAGACCCACATCAAAACAGGTCATCCATCATGCCAATTGTATTCATACCATAGATGCAGGGATGATTCAACATATGTAAATCAAAATATTAAATGACATATAAATAGGACAGAAAGACAAAAACCAATGAATCATCTCAAACAATACAGAAAAAGCCTCGACATAATGGGTAGTACAGTGTACATAATAAATATATAACATATATATATATATTGAAGCAATACAAATTGGAGGGAAGAACAACAAAAGTGGGACAAAGAAGTGACTGAAACAGTAAAGTTCTCCCCAAAACAATAATCCTCTGCTTTGAAAAAGTTTAAAAGGACTCAGGAAAAGATATAAGACATGAATGGCAGAATGCATGAACTCAGGTGTGGTGGGGGACATGGAAAGGGAAACAAGTCTAACTTGGAATGAGAAATGATGTATGAAATGCATAAAACTTCAATAAAAATATTAAAAAGAGAATTGTCCAGAAACAGACAATTCATAAATTATAATTTGAAAACTTTTATTGTTAATCCTGGTTGTCAAATTGACTCAATCTGTAATCAACTAAGAGTTAAGCCATTGGGCTTGCCTGTTACAATTTTCTTGATCAGATTATTTAAAGTGGGAAAACCCACCCTAAATGTGGGTGGCACCTTCCTGTGGCAGCCAGATTAAAGGAGGTCTGAGGAAAACGTCCTTCCTTTCTCCCTGTTTGTCTTACTCTCCATTCGAATCTTGCTAGCAGGTCCACATCTTCTCTGTTGCCAATTTCTTGTGAGTTTATCTAACCATGGCCAGCACCATCCTTCACTGACATCAGAACTCAGCCTTTATGGTACTTCCAACTTGGACTCAAGACCATGAACTCTCCAGGAATCCTCCAGGAATCCTTCATTGCAGGTTGGGACTACTGAGGCATTCAGCCTTATAGAATGATCAGTTACCAAGGATCTCAGCCTTTCCAATATGAAGACAGCCATTGATGTAATAACCCAGACCATATCATGGAAGCCAATCTAATAAATTAATTTGTAATATATATTAATGTTACAGCTTCTGTTCCTCTGTAGAACCCTGACTAATAGAGACACTCTTTTAAGTACCACTAGCTACCTGGTGTGTTCTATCTGAGAAGTGAATCATGTCTGTGCCCAGCAAATCCATGGTGTGTACATTTCCTGCCCATCATCATTGAGCCATAAGCTTTGCAGATCAATCTTTACAGTCTCACAAGAACTGCAGTCAGGTAACTCTTTTTTTTCAGGTAACTCTTTTTTATTTTTTTAATTTTATTTATTTTTGTATGTGTATGAATGTACTGTCTGCATGTAGGTCTGTGCACCCACCCGTGTCGTGCGATGCCACGGAGGTCAGAAGAGGGTCTCGGATTCCCTCTGGAACTGGAGTTCTCCTGGAATTGGAGTTACAGATGGTTCTCAGCCACCATGTGGGTGCTGGGGATCGAACCTAGGTCCTCTGCAAGAGCAGTCGGTGCTCTTAACTGCTAGGCTATCTCTCCAGCCCCTCAGGTAACTCTTAATAGCCCTAATAAAAGCCTCAAACTTCAATCAGTGACATTGCCAATTCAAATTATATAGAGAGAAGCCATAAATTGGGTACTTCCTTATGATCAAAATGTATCATAAGCTGCAGGAAAAAAAAATCAAAGTATAAATCAGTTATGTTGTGTCACGCAGGCTGCTTCTGATAAATTGTTTTGCTCCTTTCTGATGCTCTCCCACCTCAAGGCCCAGTCATGGTCTCCAGGCCATTTCTCCTAATGAACCTCACTCCAGAAAGGCAGTTACATGTCAGGTACTTTTACAAACCCACCAACCCTGTTCCTCCTTTTCCTTTAACATTTATATCTTTGTAGTGCAGCTCCTCTCCACTCTGATTTCTCCTAAGGAAATCTAAGGAAGATATTTGTTTTGTCTTGGGGTTGTTAGGCTGTGCTGTGGATGTTAATAAAATTCTTGCCTAAAGGATTTTCTCTCTCTCTCTCTCTCCTACTCTCCCTTCCTTCCCTAAAAACCTAACAGTGTTCATTACTCTCTGTGGTTTCCATCACCTACTGAGGATCTTGGAAAATATCCCCAATGGATAAGAGGTGCAGCTCTACTGTTAGAATACAAACATGTAGCCGGGCGTGGTGGCACACGCCTTTAATCCTAGCACTTGGGAAGCAGAGGCAGGCGGATCTTTGTGAGTTCAAGGCCAGCCTGGTCTCCAGAGTGAGTTCCAGGACATCTGGGGCTACAGGGAGACCCTGTCTTGAAAAGACCAAATAAATAAATAAATAAATAAATGAATAAATAAATAAAATACAAACATGTGAGATGACAAAGGCAGAAAGAAAATAAGAGAAGATAAAGCATAGTGCCCTGCTAGGACTTGAGGCTTGTGAATCATATTGAGTAAGGTGAGTTTATAGAAGCAGAAATATGGCATTGTAATATGGCTTTTCTATCCAAGCATAGCATTTTCAGTTTGGGGTAAAAATTACCTGGTTTAGTAGCCAAGGCAAATAACTGAATAGACAATACAAAGGTAACTAGTCTATGGTAATGGAGTTGTTTATACTCCCTAGTAGAAAAGAGGGAGATGAGTATCACAGGACCCTCATCTGGGATTCCAGCCTCTACTCCTTGTTCTCCCAGGCTGGCTGCAAGTGTCCTTGGGAGATGCTAGAGTACATAGGCAGTGGAAGGTCACCTGAAAGGGAGACACCATAGTGAGATTCCATGATGGGGTAGGACTTGGCAGTGACACACTGTTTCAGGGTCCCATGCTCCTCTAAGTAAACCAACACCTCTGCACTCTGAATAAACCCAATAACTCATCATTTCACAAAATTGAACTTGGGCAGAATCCTTAGTTTGGTCTGCTGCTGTGTCACATCCGAGATGAAAAGACATTTGTTCACATCTTCTCAGGAAAAGTTAACTCAGCAGATGGCAAGAGCATGACCAAAGATGCCTTTCCATGGGGTGACTGACCACTGTGTGGAGGCTGGACTGAAGGAGGAAGAACAGGGAAGGCAGCAGCATTCCAGCTGAGACTCAAAGGGCACTTTTGCTGGGGGTCCTGCACTCCAGTCAAAGGTATGGATAAGAATAGCGTGCAGGCAGGAGAGCTCACAAGTCCTAGAATGGACACAGAAACTGAGCTGGGATAGCTGAGACATGGGTCAGACATTTGGCCTAATCACCTTGTGCTACCCTTGGAAATGGTCAAGGTATTGTCTCTAGTGGAGGAAGAAGAGGCAGCAGTCCCATGCTTTTAGGTGGATATACCCATCTGTTTCCAGTGAGCATGCCTGGATAAATCTAGTACTCCGATGCAGCAGCACTCTGACCCACTCACCTTGCCAATAAGGATAAGAGACTATTTAAGAACAGGACCTTTTGTGGAGAGCTGTTTCTAGAAACTCAACAGCTGTGAAAGCCACCCCAAGCCATTGGATTTGGTGTTCTTGATTCACAAATTTGAATAATGAAATTCACGAACAACTGAAGGTAAATCTGAGAGAGAAGTTTATCATTGATTCAAAAGTAGGAGCTTAAGAAGTAAGAGATAAAGAGAAAGCAGAGCTTCTGTAGAGTGGGAGGAATCCCGGGAAGCAGGGTACTGTCAAGCTTCTCATCATTTACAAAGAACTTATTGCAGAAACTGTGGTGCCATGTGAGGTGAAGAACAAGCTGGTCAGCCCAGTTAGCCTACCAGGTGTTTCCTCTCAGTTTCTGTCTTATAAGCACATATATGATTTAGGCCCAGAGACTCATATAGAAGGAACAACAACAACAAAAACAGGAAGAACTCTCCATTCTTGGAGCACTGAGCAGTTTCTGTCTCTTTCTCTCCTCATTAAGAGTCCAGAGAAATCCAGATTTTTGCTGTCCCTCCTATGCACCTCAGAGCCACCTGGTGGTTTTCATTTTCCTGGAAAGTATCAGTGTTACTTAGGATTTTTCACAATTCAAAGATATCTACTTCCAGGCTTGAAGTGTTCATCGTCCTCCTGGGGACCACATGTTGACAACCCCCATCTGCGAGTGCCTCCAAAGCCAAGCAGTAACCCACAACACCCATGAACCAAGTAGCTTAGCTCTTTTTCATGTTTTCTCTCTAACAGCAACTTTCCTACCCAGATCACCTTTCCCACCACCAGATACGTTGTTAAATCAACATGAGCAGTGCTGAGGAGATAGCTCTGTCAGTAAAGGAAAAGCCCTGCCGTCGGCACATGATTGTCCTCTAAGCAGTGGGGATCCTTGGGGCTAGCTGGCCAGCCAGCCCAGCCTATTTGTCAACCTCCAGCCAGTAAGTGACCCAGTGTCAAAAAATTGAGAGAGCTTAAGTCTCAAATGTAAGTGGAATCTTCCTCAGAATGGCATCGAGAGTGCTATAACCCCGTGGCTGCTTACTGCTTTCATTAGCAGTTGCCTCCATCTCTTGGGGTTTGGGAAGAACTGGCTTCATATGAATTGGGGGAAAACTTGGGTAAGAGTACATGTTCACCTTGGAAATGGTCCAGTTAACAGTTCCAAGAACATCTGGTGTAGGAACTTCTTTCTACCATAAATGGCATCAGTAAATGGTTATTTCTTTTTATGTGTATGACTGCATTGCCTGAATGCATATAAGTGCACCCCTGTCATGCAATGCCTGTGGAGGTCAGAAGAGAGAGTCAGATTCCTGTGGAACTGGAGTTACAGAAGAATATTCACCTCCATGTGGGTGCTGGGAATCAAACTCCGGTCTTCTGCAAGAGCAGCCAGTGCTCTTAACAACTGAGCCATCTCTACAGCCCAGATGGTTGTTATTAAAAAAAAAAAAAAAAAAAAAAAAAAAAAAAAAAAAAGGTAGCTAGAGAGATGGCCTAGTGGTTAAGAGCACCGACCGCTCTTGCAGAGGACCCGGGTTCGATCCCCAGCACCCACATGGTGGCTGAGAACCGTCCAAAACTCCAATTCCAGGAGAACTCCAGTTCCAGGGGAATCCGATGCCCTCTTCTGAGCTCTGCAGCATTGCACGACACAGGTGCACAAACCTGCATGCAGACAGTACATTCATACACATACAGAAATAAATAAAATTTAAAAAATAAATAAATAAAAAATAAAAAAAATTTTAAAAGGTGGGCAGTACCTGACCAACCACACCTCCTAGGGTTGTCTTCTGGCCTCTACACACATGCACACCTATGTACATGCAGATATGCACACACTCAAATGCACACATGCTTGCATGCATGCATGCCTACAGGTACACATGAACACATACACACATACACACACACCAGCACAGCCAAAGTACATCTCTAGCTAAAATCTGGAATAGTAGTCTCTGATCCGTGCAGCCATCTGTTCTCAGAGCTGCCTGCCATTTCACACTTAACTCCCAGACCCAGGAGTGGCATTCTTATTGGCTGCCTAGTAAAGGAAGCCTTCTTCCTACATGCAGTTGTTTTGTAGGATTTGCTAGGGATTAATTCTGGCCTTTCAGCTGCTACATGTCAGCCACCAAGAAGGAACAAAGAGGAACATCAAGGAACAGGAGATTGGCTGTGTTAAGCTTTGTCTGGCATTCACTCCTATTCACTAGGCCAAGTTTCCCGATACTGTTGTGACAGGCCATTGTTGTTGGTAGAATGCTGAGAACCATAATGCATGTCGCTGTCACACACTGTCAGCTTGGAGCTGGAAGGGCACAAGCCTGCCTGTTAATGTGTGCATTAGCACACAGTAATCCCTGGATTGCATCCTGGGAAGGAGGCTTATTCTTTCTTACAAAGGTATCTGAAAGAGATGAGATTCTGGCTTGGTTCTTAAGAGTGCTTAGTGCTCTTCCATAAGAACAGAATTCAGTTCCTGGTTTATATTGGGTTACTCATAACTGCCAGTAACTCCAGCTCTAAGGGATCCAATACCCTCTTCTAAACTCCTCAGGCATCTGCAGTCACATGCACATACGCATATATAAACGCATAGTTAGAAATAATTTAAAAAAATTTTTTTTAAAAAAAGATAAGATTCTTGTTAGGAACTGCAATGGTAGGGGTATTATCTTCTCACTTAATGAAGGAAGGGATTCTTCTAAAAGGCCTGGCCACTGAAGGCAGGTGATCATGTATGGATTCATAGAAAGTGAATGTGCAGTGGGGTCTGGCTTTAAAACCACTAGGCTCACCCAGTGACCCGCTTTCTGCAGCTAAGTTCTACATCCTAAATGTACCACAGCCTTTCCAAATAGCATGACCATCTGGAAAGCAAGTGTTCAAATGCATGCATCCACAACCATTTCTACAGTTTCCCAGAAAGTTTGATGTCTACCTGTTGGGACATTCTGATTGATTCTCTAGTTTCAGGGACTCTCAGATAGTGACTTTGAACCATCAGTTCCTTCTCTCCCCCACTGTACCAGCACTCTGCAGAGTCCCAGCACACTCACTATGGAGGAAGAATTCATGCACTAGCCTGGCTATTCCCAGCTTATAGTGTTAAGACAGGAGTTTACTCCTATACAGGTAAATATTCAAACACATGGAGGTATATACATTAAGCTTAGGTAGCTTTTTTCTGTACCTCAAAAATCATTTTAAAAGTATAATTTAGTTTCTATTATTTAGATTGCTATTAATGAATTTATAGCAAGTTAAACTTATGTTTAATCATATTTTTACTACTTAATTTGCTTATATATGGTTTTATTTTTAGTTTTTGTGATGTGTGTGTGTGTGTGTGTGTGTGTGTGTGTGCAGGAGACAATCTCCACTGTCAATCCTGGTCTGCTTTTCCAACAGGGTCTCTCATTTCCTTTGAGTACAGCAGGCTAGCTATCCTGAGAGCTTCTGCAGGTGCGGTCTCCACCACCCATCTCGCCATACACACACCAGGATTACAGATGCATACTTCAAATTAGCTTCATGTGCATTCTGGAGATTGAGCTCAGATGTAGCAAACACATTACCCACTGTTCAACACCCTCAACCCTCTAATCACTCTAAAAACAAAAGAAAGAAACTAAACAAATCACTAGAACCTCATGATTTTCCTACAGTGTTTCTAAGCCTTTTAAATTATTTGAGTCTATCATATACACCAGGCATCTCCAACCTGTGTCCCGCAGGCTGCACATGGCCATATGAAGTGAGGAGAGCTGTGAACACTGCCCAACACAAAAGCATACACTTGCATACAACATTGTGAGATTATTTTTGTCTCTTGTTCGTGGTTCTCATGCATAAGCTTTGTAGTCAACAATGTCATCTTACAATGTTAAATCATTGGACAAATCTAAAGGTAGAAAGACTAAACTACTGTGTTCTAGTAATAACTCCACATTCAATTATATTAGGAGAATCTACTGTAAGAGAATGGTCAAAGCCTATGAACCAAGATTGAGTGCATTGTTTTATTTCCTAGATCATTGATCACCAAACTAAGACAAGAGTATGCAATCCATTCTGCAAGCTCATTGTGAGTTTTATTATTACAAAAGGCAAAAACTATTGCACAGGACTTAAAGTACCCACAAAACTTAAAATAATATGAGGTCTTTGTCAGAAAACATTTGTTCATTGTCCATACTCAAGAAGGTAATGGAGAAAAATCCATAATGTTATGGTGTGAATCAGTCCAGAGGGGTATCAAATGAGATTTCCAGATTCCCAAGCCCACAACAATAAATTGGACCAGTGGCACATCCAAAGTGCTAGAAATAGAGGAAGTTTGTTAAGAAAGACAGAAGGGGGTGAGGCATGGTGGCACCCACCTTTAAAGATTTTTGTTTTATTTAATTTTATTTATTTCTGTATGTGTATGAATGTACTGTCTGCATGCAGGTTTGTGCACCCATGTCGTGCAATGCTGTGGAGGTCAGAAGAGGTCTCGGATTTCCCTGGAACTGGAGTTCTCCTGGAATTGGAGTTTCAGATGGTTTTCGGCCGCCATGTGGGTGCTGGGGATTGAACCCGGGTCCTCTGTAAGAGCGGTCGGTGCTCTTAACCGCTAGGCCATCTCTCCAGCCTGGCATCCACCTTTAAAACCAGCACTCCCAAGACCGAGGCAGATGGAAGCTGATCCCTATGAGATCCATCCATATAGCAAGTTTCAGCTGGGGCTACAGGAAAATCATGTCCCAAGACGACCAAAAAAAAAAAAGAAGAAGAAAGAAAGAAAGAGAGAGAGTGAAGGAAAGAAAGAAAGAAAGAAAGAAAGAAAGAAAGAAAGAAAGAAAGAAAGAAAGAAAGAAAGAAAGAAAGAAAGAAAGAAAGAAAGAGAAAGAAAGAAGGGGAGGGAGGGAGGGAGGGAGAGAGAGAGAGAGAGGGAAGAAAGACACTCTTGAGGGTAGAATTGGGCTGGTGGGTAAGCTGGGAAAAGACAGACACAAAAGCCAGCACACAACAGGCTCAGAATGGATGAGTACTGACTGTTATAGAGCACTATGGTACCCCTGCCTTTTCCAAGCGTTCAGGGCTCTTGTGCATGCTGTTTGTTAAATGAAGCCTGACTTGGAAGGGTTTCCAGTCTCTGAGATGTGTCTTCTTTCATACAGTAATTTTGATGCCATTCTCAACCACCACCACTCTTCATTCTCCTGCCTCAGTGAGACAGATAGAATCCTCAAAATATGACAGTCTGTAGCTCTTCCATTGCAAAATAGCACAGAATTTTAGAAAAACTTCTTTCCGTAGTTAAAAACTAATTATCACTGAATCCGGAAAAAGCCCACTCAGGTGAATTAAGTTGTAAAATACCGTTTGTGGTGCTTTGAATGAGTGTCCCCCATAGGCTGTGGTGGCGCTGTTTTTGGAGGTCTTAGAAGGTGTGGCCGTGTTGGAGGAAGTGTGTTGTTGGGGGCAGGCTTAGTGAGTTTTAACAAGCCTCGTGGTCTACAGTTGCTCTCTCTGCTTCCTGTGCTCTTTGTGAGATGTGACCCTCAGCTTCCTGCTCCAGATCCAGCCACCATGCCTCCCGCCACAATGGACTCTAATTCTCTGGAACCGTCAATTATAAGCTCAAATAAACTCTTCCTTTTCTAAGTTCCTTGGTCATGGTGTTTTATCACAGCAACAGAAAAGTGACTAATACAGTAATTTGGTACCAGAGAGTGGGCTGTTGGCTGTGAAGAACCTGACCATGTGGATGTTTCATCTTGCTTTTATTTTTCCTCTTTTTTGTGTGTATAGGAGGTGTGTGCACATGTATATACATGTTTCTATGTGTGGGCACACCTGTGGGGGGTAAGCTTGCATGTGGAGGCCACAGGACCATTCTTCCAACTTACTCATCATGGTAGGGTCTCTTAATCAAACCCAGAGCTCAATAAAGCAAGTATCACCTTGCTCCTAGAATCCCCGTCTCTACCTTCTGAAAGATGAGACTACAGGTGAGGGACCACAGGCCCCCACATCTTCTCTTAATGTAAATACACATCAACCCCTACCACTGTGCTTTTTTATCCATGCAACTGTAGAGGGTGCATGCCTTTAATCCCAGCACTCGGGTGGCAGAGGCAGGCATATCTCAGTGAGTTCAAGGCAAGCCTAGTCTACGTGGAGAGCTCCAGGCCAACTGAGTCTACAGGGGGACTCTGTTTCAAAAACACCAAAAAAAAAGGGGGGGGGGCAATTTGCTATGGACACAAAATATGTATATTTTATTACTTACAAAATGTATGCTGTACATATCCTATAGTAGGAAAAACAGACAGATTGGTTGGTTACTAAAAGACCTTGCATTGTTATGGTGATGGAGATAGACAAGGCAATCTGGAGCCTTCTCCTCTGCCCCCTGTGGTCACCCAGGATAGGAGCCTCTCCTGTGAATTTCACCCAGGACAGAAGTCTTGTTTAACCAGGATTTCATATTCCTGTAGCCTTTGTGTTTGCATGTTATCTGTAAACCACCTACTTGATTACCTCTTATGTGTTATGTGCTTCATGCTTGCATTTATAACATGAGTTTAAAAGGCCCCAAAGACTCAGTCAAGGGGCTGACTCCTTTAAGGACCAATCTATTAGTTAGCCTGCTAACATAAATAAACTGCTTGTCTGCACCTGATTTGGGGGGTTGGTCTCTGATTTTCCATAACATTTCCATAAAATATGCATGTAAATATTTCTATTTACACACATATGTGCATATGCTTTTTGCTGTTCAAAGAGCCATTTTTCAAATATTTCCCAACATATTATCATCTAACCACTTAGTAGGACTTGGTAAAGCCACTATGGAAGGAACTGCACTACGATTGCCCCATTAAAAGGAGATGTATAGCTGGGGAAATGGCTGTCAGCAAAGTGCTTACAGTGATGCATGAGGACCTGGGTTTGATACCCAGAATCCACATAAGGAAACCAGGTGTGGCTGTGAATGCCTGTAATCCCATGTCTGTGGAGGCAGAGTCAGGAGGATTCTACTTGTTGTGAAGTTATGGCCTGGTCTCCTCCCACAAGGCTGAATCCAGAGCTGTAGGTAAGGGACCTACCTGTCAGGCGCCATCTATAGGAAGGTGACTATGCTTTGTTCTTTTCTCCATCTTTCTCTTCCCTTCCAGGCACTTGTGAGATTTGCACCTTCCCTGCCCTGAGGTTTTCTTTTTTTTGTTTGTTTGTTTGTTTTGTTTTAATTTTATTTATTTCTGTATGTGTATGAATGTACTGTCTGCATGCAGGTCTGTGCACCCGTGTCGTGCAATACCGCGGAGGTCAGAAGAGGGCGTTGGATTCCCCTGGAACTGTAGTTCTCCTGGAATTGGAGTTTCGGACAGTTCTCCGCCACCATGTAGGTGCTGGGGATCGAACCCGGTTCCTCTGTAAGAGCGGTCGGCGCTCTTAACCGCTAGGCCATCTCTCCAGCCCCTGAGGTTTTATTTTAAATTCTGGTAAATTTTCCTCAAGATTTCGTTTGAGCCAGTTCCTTGTTCTCAAGCTTGTTTGTGTCCATTCTTAAATTCTAGAATCCTCTAGAAGGGACGCTGATGTCCCAGGTATCAAATGATGACTGTGCTGGGAATCCTCAAGGTTCCCAGTAACACATCCTTCTGGCTGTTCAATTCTTTAATTGGTGGAGAAAATTAGCCTGTTCCTGCACCTCTAGAAGCCATCACTGGGGCTTGCTAGTCATCCAGGCTGGCCGAGTTCACGGTTCAGTGAGAGTCCCTGCCTCAAAACATAAGGGGGAGAGTTATTGAGGAAGACATTTGCATGTACACACACACACACACACACACACACACACAAAACATAAAAATAAAATAAAAAATACATTTCCTCTAATTATGTAGCTTAGTCAGTAGAGTCACTGTCCAGCATGCAGGAAGTCCTGAGTTCCATCTCAAGCACTGCATAAACGGGGTGTGATATATCCAGTTTACACCTATAATCCCAGCTCTCAGGAAGTAGAAAGAAGTAGGAGGATCAGAAGTTCAAGGTCGTCTTTGGCTACATAGTGCTCTACAAGTGCATACATAAGTGCTCTTAACTACTGAGCCACCTCCCTAGCTCTCAAATCTTTTTTTTTTTTAAATAAAGGGGGAAAAAAAGCTATAAATAATGAAGTTTGTTCTTCAAAAAATTCAATGAAATTGATAAAAGTCATAAACTATCAAAACTTCAAACAAGATGAAATAAAAAAGAAAAACCTGGATGGTATTTAAATTAATAAGTAAATTTAATTTTTAAAATAGTTTCTTATTTTATGTGTGAGAGTGTATTACCTGCATGCATGTCAGTGCACCCATATGTGCAATGCCTTGGAGGTCAGAAGAGGGCATCTGGTTCCCTTGGAACTGAAGTTAAGGATGGTCCTTAGCCACCATGTGGGTGCTGGGAATTGAATCCAGGTCCTCTGCAAGTGCAGCCAATGCTCTTAACCTCTGAGCCATGTCTCCCGCCCATAAATTCAGTATTAATTTAAATAATTTTCCAAGAGAAATTTCCAGGTCCAAATGGTTTTGTTGTAGACTTATATGAAACAGTTAAATAATGAGTGACAATTTTCTATTTCATCTTCCAGAAAAAGGAAAAGGGAATAATTCTCCCCAGGTTTTCTGAAGCTACAAGATCAGACAAAAATGCTACAAGAATTGAAATGACAAACTAGTATCGCTCGTAAAGATAAAAAAAAAAAATCGCTACCAAATTCTAGCAAGCTTTGTCTTATATAAAACTTAAATTGGATCACAAACTTTAAACTGAACAGTTTTTTATGAGGGAAGAGGAGAAAAGGATAGGAAATCAAGAAAAGGTGAAAAAGGTGGATAAATTTTTATCAAACTAGAGTCATAAGCTTTCGCCCTGACAAAAACCCTCTGAAGAGGATGAAGACACAGATTAAATTTATTGGCCAGCATGTAGTATTTGCCCCCATGTAGCTCGCAATAGTCTAATACATTGAGAATATAATACCTCTGAAACATCAACCTTGATGTTTCATAGAGTGATGATGTCCTAGTATGATGAAGCCCTGGATTCTGTTAGAAAAGATTAGATCGGGGACTGACCAGAGCCACGTGAAGATGAGAGGCCTCAAGATGAGCAGACTGTTCTTTGGTAGGACAATGAAGGGCCACAGTTTCCACAAGGAGTGGAGAGTGCTGTGCTGAGCCACGGGTGGTGTACTTTAAGGGCTTGGGAAGAAGGAAATGGAGGTGATCTTTATACTTTTTTTGTGGTTTGAGGGCTTCAAACAAGGTAAGTGCTAATGTTACAGTTCGCAGGTTAGGGGCTGACAAATCTTTTCCCAGATAAGACAGTCTCTGGAGTAGTGTCTTCACACAGTTTCTGGGCTGAGAATTACTCAGCTCAGCTGGGGTCTCAGGTGAGGTTTACTTAACCTGGCTTGGGGCCCATTTGTCCTTCAAGTTCCACCTCTAGCACCACATAAAATTGGGTGGGGTTGTGCATGCCTGTTCTCCAAGCACTTGGGAGGTGGAGTCAAGAGAGTCAGAAGTTAACCCTCACCAGTGGCTACATTTTGTGTCCAGCATGGGCTACATGAGAACTTATCTCTCAACAAAACCAAATAACAAGCAAACAACAGCAATAACAAAACACAAACCATCCCATTTAGAATATGGACAGATGACTCAAAGAGACATTTTACCAAATGGATGCAAAATTAGCCCATGAAAGGATGTTAAACATCTGTTGTCAATAGCAAATATGTATTAATATTGTGACAGATATATCAGAATGGCTAAAGCTTTTGAGAAAAGTGACCAGTTCTCACTAGTGAGGACTCTAAGAAGCTGCTGTTATGTGTTGCTAGTGGAAATGGTTGGCCCATTTCTTATGTAACTAACCATTCAAAGATCATGCCACCTGGTGATCACAGTTTTCTTTGTCCTCATGGAAGAAATGAAAATTCCATTCACACAAAAGCAGGTACATGAATGCTTATAGCAGTTTTACTTCTGATAGCTAAAGAACAGCCCAGCTGTCCTTAATGAGTGGATAGGTAAGCAAACTGTGGAATACATCTCAAAAACCAACACAGCAAATGGTTACTACACACAAGAGCCCTGAAGCCACTGCAGAGAATTTAACTGAACAACAAAGGTGGAGAATATTATTCTATTTATATAATATTCTTGAAATGACAAATTTGTAAAAACCAAAAACAGATTAGTCATTGCCAGGGATTTTGAGGGGACTGAGCGTTGAAAGGAAGAAGAGACAGAATAATAAAAGGGTAACGGATTTTGAAGTATTGGGAATACATTATTTTTAATTAATTATATAGCATATTTTTTGAGACAAGTTTTCACATAGCCCATGCTGGCCTCAAACTAGAAACAAGGATTCAAATCCCAGCACCTACAGGGTGAATAACAAACATCTATAATTGCAGTTCTTAGGGTACTGAACACACATGGTGCACTTACATACATGCAGGCAAAACACACACACACACACACACACACACATATATATATATATATATATATATATATATATAATAAAAATAAATAAAACAAAAAAGGTTATATTATTCTTAATTTTGCAGATAAGTGTGTGTCTCTGTGTAGGTATGTACATGTAGCTGTAATCATATCCCTGGAGCTGGAGTTACAAGAAGCCCGGTGTGGATGCTGGGAACCAAACTCAGATTCTCTGAAAGAACGGTATATACTGAGCTATCTCTACAGCTTCAGTTTTGTTTTGTTTTGTTTCGTTTTTCTTAGTACATCACATTGTATCATTTTATTAGTAGTTTTATGGGGTATTAAAATATTGCCTTAGTTATTTTTCTTCTTCTGTGACAAAAAGCAACTTAAAGAAGGAAGGATGTATTTTGGATTTTAGCTTCATAAGGTTCGTCAGGGAGGAGGAAGGCATGGTGACAGGAATGTGATGTGGCTAGTGACACTGCATTTGTGGTCAAGAAACACAACACAGAGAAATGAATCACCCTTTTTTTTTTTCAGTTAAGGACCCCAGATGATGTGATGGTGTCACTCAAATTCATGATAACTCTTCCCTCCTCGTTTAAACCTTCTGGGACCACCTCCCAGAGACCTCACAGATGCCGTTCTATTGTGACTCTAAATCTAGTCAGTTTGACAGTTGTGATTAATCATCACAACTTTGCCCTTTGTCAATTTCACACCTAAAGACATCATTTGAAAATATATTGATGCTTTACCATTCAAGTGAAATTTAGCAAATTTACTTCCTTCAAATTCTGAATGCCCCTTCATTAAAACATTTTAAAGCTTTGTTTTAAGTATTTCTTCGACAGACATTGAGCAATAAAAACATCAGATATTCTTAACATTTTTTTTGTTCTAACCATCATATACAATTAATATACTCAGGATAAAGGGGGATTCTAGTATAACTGTTTTCATCCATTTCTTTTTATTAATTTATTTATATATATTTTTTTTATCAAATCTAGACCCGTGTCCACCCCATCCCCCCACCCAACCAGAGCTCATGCATTCTGCCAAACATACTTTTCATCTCTTTCTTAGTCTTTCTCAATATTCTCCATGTGGAAGTTGACTGTTTTGAGCAGAAGTTCACTGTTTCAGTCAGTTCTTTGATGCAGTACTTTCTGTCATTGTTATTGTTGTTGTTGTTGTTGTTTCCAATATACATCACTCCCAACTGCTTGGACAAAAGCTCAAGGGGCCATGCACAAGAAATACAACTAGGTAATTGGCACTAGCATCCACAGATGAGGGATACCATTCATCATTTGTTTTTCTGGGACTGTGTTACTTCACTCAGCATGATGACCTCTAGCTCCAGCCATTTTCTTGCAAAGCTCATGATGTAGTCTTTCTTTATTGCTGCATAGAACTCCATTATTTAGATGTACCACATATTCTCTATCCACTAATCAGTTGAGGGGCATTTAGGTTGGTTCCAGATTCTTGCTATTATGAAAAGAGCTGAAATAAACATGGCCCTGCATGTATCCCTGCTGTGGGGTGAGTCTTGAGGGTACATGCCCAGGAGTGGTATGGCTGGGTCAGGTGGCAAGTTCATTCCAAGT
This sequence comes from Rhizomys pruinosus, assembly GCA_009823505.1. NCBI lineage: Eukaryota > Metazoa > Chordata > Mammalia > Rodentia > Spalacidae > Rhizomys > Rhizomys pruinosus. The sequence continues at coordinate 1,011,171 of VZQC01004706.1, forward strand.
CTTCCAAGGGTTCTCTATACTGCTTTCCATAGTGGCTGCATGAGTTTACATTCCCACCAGCAGTGGATGAGTGTTCCCCTTTCCCCACAACCTCTCTCTGCAGCACTTGGTATTATTTGTTTTCTTGATCCTAGCCAGTCTTATTGGAGTAAGGTGATATCTTAAAGTGGTTTTGATTTGCATCTCCTAAATGATTAGTGATGTTGAACACTTCTTACAATGTTTCTAAGCCATCTCTAATTCCTCACCTGTGAAGTCTCTGTTCAGCTCTTTGCTCCATCTATTGAGTGGGTCATTTGTTTTCTTTCTTCTTTGTTTTTTGAGTCGTTTATATATTCTGGAAATCAATGATTTGTCAGATGTATCTGCAGTGAAGATTTCCTCCCACTCTGTGGGATTTCTCTTCACTTATTTGTTTCTTTTGATGTACAGAAGCTTTTGAGTTTAATGAGGTCCCATTTGTCGGTTGTCAACCTTAATTCTTGCGCAGCTGCTGTCTGATTTAGGAAGTCTTTTCCTACGCCTATGTCTTGTAGTCTGCTGCCAACTTTTTCTTCTATTGCCTTCAGAGTTTGGGGTTTCAAGTTGAGTTCTTTGATCCATCTGGAGTTGACTTTTGTACAGGGCGAGAGGTAGGGGTTTAATTTCATTCTTCTGCAAGTGGTGATCCAGTTTTGCCAACACCACTTGCTGAAGATGCTGTCTTTTCTCCATTGTGTATTCTTGGCCCCCTTGTCAAATATGAGATGGCTGAAATTGTATGTGCTCAGGTTTGGATCTTCAGTTTTGTTCCATTGGTCAACAGGTCTGTTTTTGTGCCAGTACCAGGCTGTTTTCATGACTATAGCCCTGTATTATAGTTTGAAGTCTGGTATAGAGATCCCCCCTGTATTGCTCTTTTCACTCAGGGTTGATTTGGCTATTTGGGGTCTTTTGTTTTTCCAAATGAATATAAGGAGGTTTTTTTTTCCAAGCCTGTGAAGAAACTCTTGGGGATTTTGATAGGGATTGCATTAAATCTACACAAGAGTTTCAGTAGAATGGACATTTTTACAACGTTAATTTTCCCAATCCATGAGCATGGGAGGAGGTTTTTTCCATCTTCTGATGTCTTCTTCAATTTCTTTCTTTAAAGGTTTTTAAACTTTTTGTTGTAGAGATCTCTGGTTGTCTTGGTTGGTTTGTTCCTAGGTATTTTTTTTTTTGAGGCTTTGTTTTTTTGAGAAGTTTCTTTTTAATTTTTTTTATTTGTTTTTTTTTTTTTGTGTGTAAAGAAATGCCATTGATTTTTCTTAGTTAATTTTGTATTCCTGCCACTTTTACTCTTTTTTTTTTAATTTTTTCTATGAGTTTTCTGGTGGAGTTTTTAGAACCCTTAATAAAGTAAACAATAAATCATCATCAGCATAGGAATACGTTGACTCTTTTTTTCCAATTAGTCTCTTTAATTTCCTTTTCTTGCCTTGATTGCTCTAAGCAGTGTTTCAAGCACTATTATTGTAAGAGGAGTGTTTGTGACAGGGGGCGCCTTACAATTTCTACCTTTAAAGGGAATGTTTCTGTTATTTCCCCATTAGGATGATGTTGGCTGTGGGTTCCTGGTTTATGGCTTTGATTACTGCGAGGTATGATCTCCTCCAAGTCAATTCCCTTCTAGGACTTTTAAGCATTGAAGGGATTGCTGATTTTGTCAAAGCTTTTTGAATCTTAGTGATTTTTTTTTGGTTGTGTTTTTTGTCTTCATTTCCATTTTGTTGTTTGATGATTTTATTTGATTTTCATATGTTGAACCATCCCGTGAATCTCTGTTATGAAGTTGACTTGTCATGATGATGAACCTTTCTTGTGTCTGGGTCTGTATGCGATTTGCCATGTACTAATGTTTAGAATTTGGGCATCTGCTATTAGAGGAGATGTGCCTATAATTCTCCTTTTTGTTGTATCTTTGCCTAGTTTTGGTCAATAAGTGATTCTCGGTTCATAGAAGGAATTTGGGAGAATTCCCTCTGATTGTATCTTCAAAACAGTTTCAGTACATAATGATTGTAATCCTATTTGAAATGTTTTAAGGAATTCTGCGATGAAACCAACGGGCCTGGGATTTTTTATCTAGTTGGGAGGCTTTCTTAATTTACATCTTCATTTCTTCATGTATTCTGAGTTCCCGTTTAAGCTGTTGATACTCTTCTTGGTTGAAGCTTTGGTTGATTCCCAGGATTTCAGATATTACTCCATTTTTTCCTAGGTCTTTCAAACTTGGTAAGAGTATACGGTTTTATGTAAATATTCCATAGATTTTCTGGATCTATTCTTTGTCTGTTGTGATATTTCCCCTTCTGTTTTTTTTTTTGATTTTTTTTTTTTTTTTCTTTCTTTTTGGTTAATGGGCTAGAGGTCTTTCTATTTGTTATTCTTTCAAAGAACACAACTTTTGGATTCATTGATTTTTGTCATTGTTTCTTTGTTTTCTCTATTTCATTGATTTCTGGTCTTCCTGGTTTTTGATATTTCTTCTCCTGTCTGTTGCATTTAGGGTTCATCTGTTGTTGCCCTCTCAAGTGCTTTTGAGCTGTATGTTAGTATCATCACTTGTGCCTTTCTGTTTTTCCTCATGTAGGACCCACGGGTATAAACTTCCCTCTCGGACTGGCTTTTTAAGGTATCCATAGGTTTCGTTGTGTTGTATGTCATTGTCTTCAGTCCAGGAATGCTTTTATTTCTTTTCTTTATCTCTTCCTGACCATTCCATGATTATTCAAGAGTGTGTTTAGTTCCATGTGTTTCTTGTGAGGCAATAGGGCTTATGCCTGGTGTCTGATTACCTATTGTATGCACCTTGTGCACGTGATGAATGCAATGATAACTTCAAATCCTTTTGTAGTTTTGTAGAGGTTCCATTCTTCTGTGTCCAGTATATAGTCTAATTTTGGAGACATGTTCCTGGGGTGCTGGTAGAAATGAATTCTCTGGTTTAGGGTGGAAATATTCAGTAGAGGTCTTTGAGGTCATGTTTGGGTATATATCATGTCAGTTTTAGATGTCTCTCTGTTTATTCTTTTGCCCAGTGTGATCTATCCAAAGGACTCAGTGGGTATTAAAGTCCCTACTATGGTGTACTGGTGTATTGTGTGACTTTGTGGTCCTGGAAGAGATTGTCTTTATAAAGTATGGCGCACACAAGAGTTTTGGGCATTACATATTCATAATTGGAAATCCTTTTGTGTGAATTGTTCCTTTGATCAAAATATGTATATGGCAGGGCTGGAGAGATAGCCTAGCGGTTAAGAGCCCGACGCTCTTGCAGAGAACCGGTGTTCGACTCCCCAGACACCCACATTGGCGGCTAAGAACCGTTGATACTGTCAATTTCCAGGAGACTCCAGTTCCAGGGGAAACATCCGAAGAACCCCTCTTCTGACCTCCGCGGCTTGCACGGACAACATGGGCACACAGAACCTGCAAGCAATGACGACAAGTAACAATTCATACACCTACAAAAATAATAATAAAAAAAAAAAATTAAAAAAAAATGTAATGGCTTCTTTGTTCTTCTGATTTCTTTACTTGAAGTCTCTTTGTGCCTGATATAATAAATAGCAAACCTGCTTTCTTTTTGCGTAAATTTGTTGGAATAGTTTATTTCCCATCCTTTCACTTTAAAGGTGGTGCTGCCCTTGAAGGTAAGATGTGTTTTCTTGTAGACAAGCATAGCAGATGGATTCCGTCTGGTCCAAGCCAATCTCCATTCAATGGTCTTTGATTTAGGAATTTAGTCCATTAATATTAATTTTATGACTGATGGGGTTGTGTGTTCCTTTTTGCCTTATTATCCATTTGCAGTTTGGGTTTAGGTTTCTACTTCTGCAGTTATGCTTTTATTGATTTCTCTTTCTAGGTGCCTGGCGATGGTTGCTCCTTTCTTCTGTCCTTTGAATTGCTTCAAGTATTCTCTGGAGGGTTTGTTCTCTGGACATGTATTCTTTCAACTTGTTTATGACATGGAAGATTTTTCTCTCTCCTTCAACTATAATTGACTTTTTACTGGGTATAGTAACCTGTGTTTACATCTATTGTCCTTTAACACTGGGAATGCTTGGCTCCAGGTTCTTCTTGCTTTCATAGATTGTACTGAGAAGTCAGTTGTAATTCTGATAGGTTTCCCCTTATAGGTCACTTGTTGTTTCTCTCTTGTGGCTTTAAGGATTTTGTCTTTGTTTTGGGTGTCTAGCATTTTAACTATGATGTGGTGTGGAGAATTTCTTTTCTGATCTTGTCTGTTTGGAGTTCTATGTGCTTCTTGTATTTGTATTGGTTTGTCTTTTTTTAGTTTGGGGAAGTCTTCATCTATTATTCTGTTGAACATCTGATCAATACCATTCTCTTCGGATTCTTCTCCTTCCTCTATTCCTATGATGTGGAGGTTTGATCTTTTCATAGTGTCCCACAGTTCCTGGTTGTTCCACTTTTGTGTATTTTTAAATTTTTCATAATCTTTCCTTGAGGTTTTTATTTGTTCTGTGTTATCTTCCAGGTCTGATATTCTTTGTTCTGCTTCCTCCATTCTGCTTCTGATGTTTTTTCCATTCCTTTCTTCTTGATTGGATGAGTCTTTGATTTCCTTTTTCATTTCCTCTTCTGATTTCTTTAGTATTTCTACTTCTTTTTGGAGCTTCTCAATCTCTTCCTGTAGCTCTTTGCTTCACTGGTTGGTTTCCTTATCTTTTTCAGCATGCAGTCTTTTCAGTGTTTCTACATCCTTCCGGAGTTTGTCATTCTCTCTCTCTAGGTCCTTCTTGAGTTCTTCATTCTCTTTTCTCAGTTCTTTGATTTGTTCTTTATAATCTTGTAGTTCTTTAAATATGTTCCCAGTTGTGCTTCTGATATCTGTGTCCTGGGGCATCCCCAGAGGGATCCCACTGTAGGAATCTTCCATAAGGTTGGAAGAGCTTGGTGGAGGATTATCCTGCTCCTTTCCAGTTGTGTTGTCTCTTCTTCATGTTCCTGGCATATGGGCTTCTCCTTGCCTGTATTGCAATGTGAGTCTTAAATGCCTCTTCACTGTGTTGAAGGCTTGCTTTGCTTGCCTCCTTCAGATGCCTTCATAATCCCAGTTGGGGGGGGCTCTTTAACCCGTGCCCCAGGGTAAGCTTCAGCTTGTCTCAGGAGATCTTGGATCTCAAGAATCACACAACCCTACCTTTAATACCAGAGGTTAACTCTGCCCCCACAGCCACAAAAGTCAATTAAGCCAAAGACAACTGGATTAACGGATTAACTAGGTTAAGTCAATCAACAATCAGCCTTGCTGAAGCACCGAGTTCCTACCTGCCTTCCTGAGCTTCCGCTGGTCTCAGGAGATCTCAACTGTTTTCATCCATTTCAAGCAATCTACTGTTAGTATTTTCTGTCCAGAGAACTCCATTTGGCAATTCATTAGGCAGGTGCTTGCGGACAATGTATTGTTTTTTGATTTTCTGTGTCAAAGAATAAACCTGTCTCTTTAATTCTGCAAGACATTTGTGTCAGGCAGATAACTGTGAGTTGAGGATGTTTTCCTCCAGTATTCTTGGGCTAGGGACAGAGCTCAGTGGTAAATGCCCGCCTAGCATGTTCTAGGCCCTGAATTCCATCCTGAAAAACAAAACAAGTATATTTACCACTTTCCTTAATAATTTTAAGTAAAAATTCTTCTGTCACTTGAATTATCATTGTCTTTTAATTTCAATCTCTCTCCCTCTTCTTCCTCCTTATCTCCCTTCACAAGGTCTCCCTGTAGCCCCAGCTGTGCCAGAACTCACCATATAGACCATGCTGGCCTTTCAGATCCACCTGCCTCTCCTTCCCAAGTGCTGAAATTAAAAGCATATATCACCATGCCAGGCCCTAACGCAAAAGAAAAATACAATTTTGATAGTATCTTTTCTTTTGCTTTTGAATCATCTTAATTGCAATGTGTTTTGAACAAGATTTATTTGTATTTAACTATTTTTATGGTTTGTTTAGCATACTGAATCTTCAGTTTTTTACCTTTTGGTAAATTTTAAGATTATATTACTTCTCTGAACCTGGTTCTCATTTCTTCCTTGAAATCCTGATATGGTGTTGGATCTTTCAGTATTCTCCCATAGACTCTGATTCTCCATTCATTATTTTTTATCAGTCTATCTTCTCTGGGTTGTAGAGAATGGAAAAAGTCCAGTACACAATCCTCACTGATTTCATTCTCTGTCACATGCAACACATCCAACACAGTCTGTTTTGTTTTGTTTTGCTGTGGGGGTTGGTATGGTTATCATTTTTATCTATAATTTCTATTCTTTAATTTTAGTAACTTCTTTTTTCTGATAGTTTCTAATTTTTCATTTGTTTTAAAAGAATTTATAAATTGTATGTATAATGACTACTTTAAATTCTTTTGTTAATATTGCTTTTCTTAAGACAGGGTCTCGCTAAATAAAACAGGCAGCCCTTTAATTCAAACTTGGGTTCATCCTGCCTCAGGTTTTCAGTGGCTGAGTTTTCAGGCGTGTTCAGTGTGCCAAGATTTGTTTCAAAATCCTTATAACTAAGTCCAACCTATGAGTCATCTTGGAGAATGTTAACAAAATCTAGATTCTTGGTAAGATGGATTTTCAGTTTTGTTCTTTATCACATAATACTACTCTGGTTCCTGATTAATTTATCATACTAGCATTTTTCTCACTTTAATATTTTGCTTTGATGACTGAGGTTTTAGCTTCTTGCTTGTCTGGAGATTAGGGAATGATAGAATCTGGGAGTTGAAGCTCAAACGTAAACAGGCTCATTGAGTCCCATTCCATAGGGATGCATACCTCTGATCATGGAAAAACCCAGTTCACACCATCATCATTGATGTGGCCAGCACCCACTCAGCATCATTATCATGACCTCTGCTAGTCCTGGGCATCCACTTCTGCAGGTGTGGGATGGGAGACCAGCCACCTGTCAGACACAGTGACAACATTCAGAGGTGGAACTGAAGTATTTTTTCCAAGTACAACAGAAAAGATTATTGGTGGTCCAATCCCTGGCTCAGCCCTGATGTCTACCAGGGCTAAGGAGTATGGTTTTTTTCAATACTGGTTGACAAGAGTAATTCAAGCAATGCCTAAGAGATCTTCTGTCACTCAGCTCCCATTTTCTAGTCTGCATTAGTTATTTATCTGTTGCTGTGATAAAATGTAATTACTAAAAACAACTTAAGGAAGAAAGTTTTTATTCTGGCTTCCTGTTCCAGAGGGATAGAGTTCATTATAGTGTGGAAGGCATGGCAAAAGGCACAAGAACAGGAAGCTGGCTGCTCTCATATTCATCCACACACAAGAAACAGAGAACAGAAAGAGGGGTAAGACTATAAAGTTTCAAACCCCATCCCCAGAGATTTACTTCCTCCAGCAAGGCTGTGCCTCCTAAAGGTTCCATAACCTTCCCAGACAGCCCAGCAACAAATGTTCAAGTACCTGAGCCTATGGGGCCTATTCCTCATTTAAACCACCACATAATTCTTTGGTTGCGATCAGATTTTCTTAGTTTCCTTTCTTACAGTTCTTCATGGAGGCTGACATTTCATGTGGCTGAAGCATTAAGGGTGCTGGCTTTTTGCCCCTATACCCTGCAAGGCTGGGGGTCAAGTCACCCCCCCACCCCACCCCCCGCCCACCCCCTCTTGCAAATTGATAAAGCCAGCCCTGCAGCTCAACTTTCAGGATTTGGGCAAAAGGTGTCTCATTTTTGAGATATCTAAAGAGTGCATCTTGGTTTCACAAACCAACTAGAGCCTCTGCCAGCTCAGGCCTTTTGCAGAAAGCACATTGTGACTTTCCTGTACACGGCTTACCCACATTCTCAACCCTGAAGTCCGCCAAATATCGATATATAAGACCTCAGATGCCTGCACATAAATGAGTTTTGGTCTCTCACCAACTCCCAGGTCTCTTTTGACCTGCCGGGTTTACTTGCCTCCCAGTCTTTTCTCTCCTCCCTCTCCCCCAACACCCCCCACCTGTGGCTCAGCACACCTGTTGCTGGCACACCTGTGGCTCAGCACTTTAGCCTGGGAAGCTGTCTCTTACTGATGCCAGGAATCCCAACCCATGCACGCGGACACCAGGTAACCTCACAGCCCCCCATTTGTGTATTAAGGGTTCTGGATCTGAGGCATCTTCTACACCTTCTCTAGGTTATGTGGGAAGCAATGAACTAACTATCCAGGGAGCCCACTGCTTCACTGTCCCTTAGTCAAGAGGTTCCTAGGGAGCCCACTTGATTCTTTTACATTTCAGACTCTCTCTGCTGGGTTATTGAACCATGTCTGATATTTTTAGGTATAATAGACAGAACTTATAGGGACAAGCTGACTCCATTTTAGCAGAAGTGGAAGCCCATGAGAGGTGACCTTGAAGCGCAAATTTTCTCTCTTGTTGACTATAGTTCCTAAAGCTCATTGAATGGATGGTTGCAGAGTTTATTTCCCCAACACCTTGTCAAAGATTAGACTGCAAGAAATACTGTTGGGATCGCCTCAGCAGTGAAGTGTGATAGCAAGGAGAAAATGTGTACTGTCCTGCATGATTGCTCACAAGCTCCGTGGGGATCCACTGATGACAAAAGCCCAGAAGCTATTAATGTTTAACGTGGCAGTGCCAGCTGTGCCTGTGACCTAAGGACTCATAGAGGGAAAGAATATGATGGCTAATCTTGTCAGCTTAACACTACTGAGAAGAAGAAACTTAAATTGAAGAACCATCTCCATCAGACTGGCCTTTGGTCATGTCACTGGGGAATTTTCTTGATTACTAATTGATGTAGGAGGGCCTACCTAACCCACTGTGGAGAGTACAATTCTTAGGCAGCTATACTTGGGCTGTCTAAGAAAGGTAGCTGAGCAGAGGCCAGGGAACAATCCAGTAAGCAGTGTCCCTCTGGAAGAGGCCAGAATAAGGCATCAGACGCTTTAGAACCGGAGTTACTGGTGGTTGTGAACTACCCTCTGTGGAACCAAACTCAGGTCCTTTCCAAGACCATTATATGCTCAAAACCACTAGGCCATCTCTCCAGGCTCATGGCTATGTATTTTTAAAGGTTAGTGTAGACTAGAGAAGTTCATACAAAATACTATTCCTAAAGTTATTATATTTTATTCTTCAACTTATTTTATCAATCTTCCCAACTTAACACATGTAATACAGATCCAATTTCCTAGCTCATTGGTGCATTTTCTACAGAGTGTTTCCCATAACATTTTTTTTTGCATTTTTTAAACATTTTTATTGAAGTTTTGTGGATTTCATAGAACATTTCTTAATCAAATTTAGACCCATGCCAACTTCCTTGCCCCCAAACCCACCCAGAGCTCATGCATTCTGCCATACATGTCTTGCATCTTTTTATCAGAATTTTAAAAAAATTTTTGATGCAGAAGTTTACTGTTTTGGAAAGACATTTACTATTTTAGTAAGTTCTTTTACCCAGTCTTTTTTGTTGTTGTTGTTCCTTCCAATTTGTATTACTCCAAAATATGTATATATACATACCATACATATACCAAAATTATGGCATCTGAAAATAAACTATAGGTTAATTCCAAAACATGTTTAGGGATTCAACTTTCTTACATTATATATCAGGTTGATGCATACATCAGGTATTATATTTGCTAAAATAAAAGAATTATTCCATTTGCCTTATAAAGAGAGATTTGGTGCAAGGATCCACAAAAAAAAAAGGACACCATATGCCGTTTGTTTCTCTGGGACTGTGTTACTTCATGTAGCATAATCACTTCTAGCTCCATCCACCTGTAAATGTCATGATGTTGTCTTTTATTACTGCTGCATAGAATTCCATTGTGTACATGTACCACATTTTCTTTATCCACTTGTTGGTTGAGAGACACTTGGGTTGCTTCCTTCTCTTTGCTATTGTGAAGAGAGCTACAGTAAACATGGATGTGCATGTATCTCTGTGATAGGATGGATCTTGTGAGTATATACCCAGGAGTGGTATGACTGGGTCAGGTGGTAGGCTCATTTTTTTTTTTCAGATTTTTAAGAATTCTCCACACTGCTTTCAATAGTGGTTGTATGGGGCTGGAGAGATGGCCTAGCGGTTAAGAGCGCCGACCGCTCTTACAGAGGACCCGGGTTCGATCCCCAGCACCCATATGGCGGCTAAGAACCGTCTGAAACTCCAATTCCAGGAGAACTCCAGTTCCAGGGGAATCCGATACCCTCTTCTGACCTCCGCGGCATTGCACGACACGGGTGCACAGACTTGCATGCAGACAGTACATTCATACACATACAGAAATAAATAAAATTAATAAAAAAATTAAAAAAAAATAGTGGTTGTATGAGTTCACATTCCCACCAGCAGTGCATGAGTGTTGCCTTTCCTCATAACCTCTCCAGCATTTGGTATCCTTTGTTTTCTTGACCATAGCTAATCTTACCAGAATAAGATGAAATCTTAAAGTGGCTTTAATTTGCATTTTCTTAATTATTAGCAATATTGAACACTTTTTCTTTAATTATTTTTATTAATTTTATTTATTTCCGTATGTGTATGAATGTACTGTCTGCATGCAAGTTTGTGCACCCGTGTCATGTAATGCCGCGGAGGTCAGAAGAGAGTCTCGGATTCCCCTGGAACTGGAGCTCTCCTGGAATTGGAGTTTCAGACGGTTCTTGGCCGCCACGTGGGTGCTGGGGATCAAACCCGGGTCCTCTGTAAGAGCGGTTGGCGCTCTTAACTGCTAGGCCATCTCTCCAGCCCCTGTTGAACACTTTTTAAGATGTTTCTCAGCCATCTTTACTTCTTCGTTTTTTTGTCTCCTGTTCAGCTATTTACTCCATCTTTGGATGTAGTCATTTGTTTTCTTGTTCCTTTATTTTGTGAGTAGTTTATATAATCTGGTATTAATGCTCTGTCACAGGTATCACTGATGAAGGTTTCCTCCCATTCTGTGGGCTTTCTTTTCTCTTCCTTGATCGATTTTTTTTTTTTTTTTTTTTTTTTTTTTTTTTTTTTTTTTTGCTGTACAGAAGCTTTTGAGTTTAACAAGGTACCACTTCTCAATTATTGACCTTATTTTCTGCACAGCTGCTTTCTGATTATAAAGTCTTTTCCTACACCTATGTTTTGTAGGTTACTGCCAACATATTCTATCATTTTCAGAATTTGGGGTTTCACATTTAGGTCTTTGATCCATTTGGAGTTGTGTTTTTTTACAGATTGAGAGGTAGGTGTTTAATTTTATTCTTCTACAAGTGGTGATCCAGTTTTGCCAACACCATTTGCTGAAGATGCTGTCTTTCCTCCATTCAGTCTTCTAGGCCCCATTGTCAAATATGAGATGGCTGAAATTGCCTGTGCTCTAATTTGAATCTTCAGTTTTGTTTCATTGATCTACATGTCTGTTTCTGTGCCAATGCCTGGCTGTTTTTTTTTTTTTTTATGATTATAGGCCTCTAATATAGTTTGAAGTCTGGTATAGTAATCCCCCACTGCATTGCTCTTTTTGTTCAGGGTTGCTTTGGATATCTGGGGAATTTTGTTTTTCCATATGAACTTATGAATGTTTTTCTCTAGGTCTGTGAAGAAGCTCGTGGGGATTTTAATTGGGATTGCATTGTATCTGTATATTACTTTGGGCAGGATGGTAATTTTTACTATATTAATTCTTACAATCCATGAGCATGGGAGATCTTTTCATCTTCTGGTGTCTTCATAAATCTCCTCCTTCAGGGTTTAAAATTTTTGTCTTAGAGATCTTTAGTGTCTTTGGGAAGGTTTGTTCATAGATATTTTTTGAGACTATTGTGAATGGGAAGGTCTCCTTTTATTCTTTCTCCAGTTGCTTGTTATCGGTATAAAGAAATGTTACTAATTTTTCTAGGTTGATTTTGTATCTCACCATTTTACTGAAATTGTTAATCATTTCTAAGAGTTCTGGTGGAGTTTTTATGTCCCTTAGGTAAACTATCATGTCATCTGCAAAAAGGGATAGTTTGACCTCCTCTTTTCCAATTAGTGCTCCTTTAATTTCCTTTTCTTGTCTTATTGCTCTAGCAAGGATTTCAGGGACTATAATGAAAGGAGTGGAGATAGGGTGCAGCCTTGCCAGGTTCCTGACTTTAAGGGGAATGCTTCTCATTTTTCCTCATTTAGGATGATGTTGGCTGTAGGTTTGATGTATATGGCTTTAATTCTGTTGAGGAATGTTACCAGGACTTTAAACAAGAAGGCATATTGAATTTTGTCGAAAGCCTTTTCTACATCAACTGAGATGAGCATACAGTTTTTGTCTTTCAATCCGTTTATGTGCTTTATCACATTTATGGATTTAAGTATGTTGAACCATCCCTGCATCTCTAGTATGAATCTGACTTGTTCATGATGGATGACCCTTTTGATATGTGCCTATGTGCAGTTTGTAAGTACTTAGTTGAGAATTTTTGCATATATATCCATTAGAGAAATGGGTCTATATATCCATTAAAGAAATGGGTCTATAGTTGTTGTTTTTTGGGTTGGTTTTTTTTTGTTGTTGTTGTTGTATCTTTGCCCTATTTTGGTATTAGAGTGATGTTAGCTTCATAGAAGGAATTTGGGAGATTTCCCTCTATGTCTATCCTTCTGAATAATTTGAGTAATAGTGGTCGTAGTTCCTCTTTAAATGTCTTCTGGAATTCTGCATGAATCTATCTGGGCCAGGGCTTTTTTAGTTGAGAGCTTTTTTATTATGTTTTCAATTTTATTATGTTTCCTATGCTTTGGGTCTGTTTAAGCTTTCAATCTCTTCTTGGTTAAGCTTTGGTGAATTCCATGATTTCAGATATTCATCCATTTCTCTTAGGTTTTCAAATTTACTAGAGTACATGATTTTAAAGTGTTCCTGTATGATTGTGTGGATCTTTTTGTTGTCTTTCATGATGTTTTCCTATTTGTCTCTAATTTTATTGATTTGGAATTGCTCTTTCTTTCTTTTGTTCAACTTGGCTAGAGGTCTGTCTATCTTCTTTACCCTCTCAAAGTACCAGCTCTTGGATACATTGATTCTTTGTGTTGTTTGCTTCATTTCTATTTCATTCATTTCCACTTTGATTTTTGTTATTTCTTCTTGTCTGTTGGGTGCAAGATTCATTTTTCCCTCTTAGGACTGCTTTTACAGTGTCCCATAGGTTTTGTTGTGTTGTATTTTCTTTTTCATTTAGTGCCAGGAATACTTTTACTTCTTTATTTCTCCTTTGACCTATTAATTATTCAGCAGTATGCTGTTTAGTCTCCAGGAGTTCTTGTGGATCCTAGTGCTCTTTCTGGTGTTGGTATCAAGATTAATTCCACTGTGGTGTGATAGAATGTATGAAATGATTTTATTTTTTTTTTGTATTTGTTGAAGTTTGCTGTGTCTCAATATCTGTTCAATTTTGGAAAATGTTCCATGGGGTGCTGAGTAGAAAGTATATTCTTTGGTGTTTGGGTGGAATATTCAGTAGAAGTCTGTTAAGTCCATTTGGTGTATCATATGGTTCAGCTCAGTTGTCTCTCTGTTTATTCTCCAGTTAACCTGTCCAATGGACTCATTAGGGTACTAAAGTCTCTCATTATTAGTGGGCCAGAATTAATCTATGCCTTGGAATCCTGAAGAATTGTACCAGAGTTCAGTGTGTATATATTTATGCTTGTAAAATCTTCATTGTTAATTGTTCCTTTGATAAGAATGTAATGACCCTCTTCATTTCTTCTGATTAGTTTTAATTTGAAGACTATTTTGTCTAATATTAGAATAACAACTCCTGCTTGCTTTTTGGTACCATTTGCTTGGAATATTCTTTTTTCCATCATTTACCTTAAGATAGTGTCTGTCCTTGAAAATTAGATGCATTTCTTGCACACAATAAAAAATGGGATTGGGCTGGAGAGATGGCCTAGTGGTTAAGAGCTCTGACTGCTCTTTCAGAGGACCCGGGTTCTATCCCCAGCACCCACATGGCTGCTGAGAACCGTCTGTAACTCCAATTCCAGGAGAACTCCAGTTCCAGGGGAATCCGAGACTTTCTTCTGACCTCTGCGGCATTGCACGACACGGGTGCGCAAACTTGCATGCAGACAGTACATTCATACACATACAGAAATAAATAAAATTAATTTAAAAAAATGGGATCAATTTCTTAATACATTCTCCCTGTCTATGTCTCTTGATTAGGGAGTTCAGACCATTAATATTTAAGGTTATTATTGAGAGATGTGTATTGCTTCCCTTCAATTTAATTTCTGCATGCCTTTTTGTTCTAGGTCTGTATTTCCACAGCAATGCCTTCATTAATTACTGTCTTTTTGCTGCTTGGGAATTGTTGCTCCTTTCCTCTGTCCTTTGAATTGCTTTGAGCATTTTCTGAAGGGTTGCTATTCTGGACATATATTTCATTTCGTTTATGTCATGAAATATTTTTCTTTCTCCTTTGACTTACTGACATTTTTGCTGGGTAAAGTAACCTAGGTTGGCATCTATAGTCACTTAGTATTGGGAATATTTTGTTCCAAGCTCTTCTGGCTTTCAGGGTTTGCATTGAATAGTCAGTTGTAATTCTTATGGGTTTCCCTTTATATGTAACTTGTTTTTCTCTTGAAGCTTTCAGTATTCTGTCTTTGTTTTGAGTATCTAGCATTTTTACTAAGATATGGCATGGGAAATTTCTGGTTTCTATTTAGTGTTCTATGTGATTCTTGTATTTATATGGGTATGTCTTTTTTCAATTTGGGGAAATTTTCTTCTATAATTCTGTTGAAGATCTGGTCTGTACATTATCCTGGGATTCTTCTCCTTCCTGTATACCTATGATGTGGAGGTTTGGTCTTTTCATGGTGTCACACATTTCCTAAGTATTCAACTCTTTTCTTTAAAATTTTCATAATCTTTGCTTGAGCACTCCAGTGCTTCCATGATGTCTTCCAGTCTTGATATTCTATTTTCTACTTCTTCCATTCTGTTACTGACACTTTCTCCAGTCCCTTCAATTTGTTTGGATGAGTGTTTGATTTCCTTTTTTTCAGCCTGAAATTCCTTCAGTATTTCCACTTTCTTTTGGAGTTTGTCATTCTCTCCTTTGAGTTCTTTGATTTGTTTGTCTGTGTGTTCAGTTCCTTTTTCATTTCAGCCTGAGATTTCTTCAGTATTTCCACTTCCTTCTGGTGTTTGCCTTTCTCTCCCTCTAGTTCTTTTATTTATTTGCCTGAGTTTTCTTTATATTCCTTCTATGAGCTCCTTGAGTGTGTCTTTGATAGTTCTTTTAAGATCTGTGTCCTGGGTTACCTCCAGGTAGTTCTCACTGTAGGAGTCTTCTACAGGACAGGTAGAATTTGGTCCAGATCTATTATTTGGTTTTCCCATGTTGTTTTTTTCACTGTGCCTTTGGCATGTGGATTTATTTTGTTGTTTGTATTCTGTTAGGAAACTCAAGTGGTTCATTGTTGAATTGAAGGCTGACTTCACTTGTTTTCTTCAAGTACCTTTGTTGTCTTCTTATTAGTTATGAAAAGGTGGTCTAGGCTTCAAGTTTTCGCTTTTGGTTTTGTACTGGAGGGACCACCCAGCTCTTGCCCTTCTAGTCAGGAGCTTCTCCAGAGTTCCAAGAGAGGTAACAATCAAGTCAGCTTGAATCTTGCACCCCTTGATGTAAGTCTATTGGCTCCTCAGGGCTGGTTGCACAGGCCTGTAGGACCAGGTCTCTCTGCAGAGTGGTCTCATAGTTTAGCCTGCCTATGAGGGCCTGCCTGGGCCAGGCCTCCCCACCAGGTACCAATACTATTTTTCTTAATTATTAATGTAATCCCTAAGAGTGGGCGTGTCCTCATGCAAAGGTTTTAAAAGTTATCTTCACCTGTCTAGTTCATTTGGAGTTCTGGGATGTGGCATAGTGGCAGTATGGCTGGTAGCTGATAACATAAGGTTTTCTAGGATTAATTTACATAGGTCAATAAAAATCATCTATGATTGTATTGGTTAGAAAGCTCAGGCAATAAAAAGCCTGCAGTATCAACTGCAGGTCCTGAGATTGATGCCCAAAACCCATAGAAAATAGCCAGGCTTGTTGGTGCAGTTGTAAGCCCAGAGCTGGGGGAGTGAAGACAGGGCTTGTTACTCAGTGAGCCTCGCTTAATCTGTGAACACCAGATTAGTGATAAACCCTGTCTCAAATTTTTAAAGTGTTTTTTTTTTTAACCAAAGTTAACCTCTGGCATCTGTACATGTCAATAGGTGTATGTTCTCTCTCTCTCTCTCTCTCTCTCTCTCTCTCTCTCTCTCTCTCTCTCTCACACACACACACACACACACACACACAAACATACACACACAGATATTTTGGTCCCCATTTTCCATTTATATACATGTACTTAGAGGGCTATCTTATTATCAGAGGGCTAATGATATTATTATAAGCCCAAGTACTACTCATAGCCCCCAAAACACAGTCTGGTAGATTGTATTTTTTTAGAAACACCACAGTAATATTTCTAACACTACTTGCTTCTATAGAATCCTTCCACTTTAAACAAAGATTTCTACCTATTTCCTCTGCAGTTGACCCCAAAAGCTTTTGTGCCACTTTGATGAACAGAGCCTAGTGGAAAGGATCACATGACTTCATAGGCTAGGTCAAAAAGGTGGTATATTTTCCCCTTGGTTGTCGCAAGATGCCCACTCTGGGATCTCAGATTGTCCCAGTTTCACTTTTGTTGTTGTAATAAAAAACTATGACAAAAAGCAACACAGGGCAGAAAGAGTTCCTCCTGTTTCCAATTCCAAATTATGGTTCATCACTGGGGGGAGTCAAGGATAGAACTTCAAGCAGTTGGCCACATCACATCCACAGTCAAGAGCAGAGGGAAAAGTGTACATACATGCTCATTTGAGTGTGCTCAGCTCAATTTTTCCACTCTTGCACAGTTCACAACCTCTTACCTAGGGAATGGTGCTACCCACAGTGGGCTGGGGCTTCCTATGTCAATGAACTTAATTAAGAGAATTGCCACAGACATACCCACAAGCAAATCCATTATAGACAATCCCTCACTAAGACTCTCTTCCTAGGTGATTCTAGGTTGTATGAAGCTAACAATGGAAGCTAACCATCAGAAATACTGGGTGGTTTTAACTCACTGCTTGGAGAAGCCACGGGTAAGAATTCTGAGCAGCATCTTGACCTTAGCCTACAGCCATTTTATTTGCACATATATGAATAAGTGAATCTCATGCTGATTCCTTCTACCTGGCTATGAGTCTTAATGGTGAGATTCCCACATACCATGCAATGGATGTAAATCTCTATATTTTCTCTGCAGCCTTGAACTAGAAAACCTATGTGCATAGTAAGTGGTTGTGATACCACTAACTTTGTGACAATTTGTTCAGTATCCATGGTAACCATATCTTTTTCTCTTATGATCTGAAAAATGGCTCACTGTCTTCCAAAATAGGCTTCAAATTATTTTTTAAGGTTTCACTTAAACAGTTTTTTCACTGTTAAAATAATTTAGAGAAACACTGGGTAAAGAAAGCAACATGAGGGGGCTGGAGAGATGGCCTAGCGGTTAAGAGCGCCGCTCTTACAGAGGACCCGGGTTCGATCCCCAGCACCCACATGGCGGCTGAGAACCGTCTGAAACTCCAATTCCAGGAGAACTCCAGTTCCAGGGGAATCAGAGACCCTCTTCTGACCTCGCATTGCACGACACGGGTGCACAGACTTGCATGCAGACAGTACATTCATACACATACAGAAATAAATAAAATTAAAAAAAAAAAAGAAAGCAACATGAGGGGCTGGAGAGATGGCCTAGCAGTTAAGAGTGCCGACCGCTCTTACAGAGGACCCGGGTTCGATCCCCAGCACCCACATGGCAGCCGAGAACCGTCTGAAACTCCAATTCCAGGAGAACTCCAGTTCCAGGGGAATCCGACACCCTCTTCTGACCTCTGCGGCATTGCACGACACGGGTGCACAAACTTGCATGCAGACAGTACATTCATACACATACGGAAATAAATAAAAGTAATAAAAAAAAATTAAAAAAAAAGAAAGCAACATGAACATTCTTGAATAAGGTATAATTGGAAGCTTCCCAAATAGCCAGTGAGATGGCTCAGTGGATTCAAGTACTTGTCACAAAACCTGATGACCTACGTCCAATCCTTAGGAGAACCAGCTCCTACATGTTGTCCTCTGACCTCCACATATGTGCTGTGTGTGTGCATGCATGAACATACACACACACACACACACACACACACAAACACAAACACAAGCTAAACAAGCAAACAAATAAATACAAAGTAGAGTTTCTCAAATTCTCAAGATCATAACAGCTTTTGCCCACATTTGATCATAACACTTCTATGTAATGTGTTACTGCAGAGTGGCAAGCAGTCTGCTCCACTCAAGTCCTCCCAGACAGGGGAAAAGTTTGATCAGGACAAAATGGTCTCTGTGGATCTAGGGAGACAGAACTGTAAGCTAATTGATGTGTAGCTCTAAATGAACCCAGGATTCTTTGGAAGCACAAAGAGAGCAGCTGGTTCTGTGAACCCCGTTGGAAGCATAGCATCTGAGAGACAACATTTAAGGAAGAATTAGTTATTAGCCAGTTTTTAAGAATCTCACAAGTTAGGTAAAGCAAGAGCTAAAATACAGGCATATAAAAATGTTAAGCATTTAAGGAAATGCAAGCACTATGGAGCTTGAGTTACATTAATATTACAGTAGCGAAAAGTCCCTTAAAAGTAATCTAGCCAAGACTGTAGGAATTTCTGGCCTGGATTAAGACACAATTTCCCAGTTTTGTTGGTCAATTTTCTGGTCACAGGACCACCGTAAAGAAGGTAGGTTTACCTAAATCATGCTAAAGAGATGGGTGAAATGCCTAGCGTATTAGTGACATGAACTTTCCCTACCCGGAATCCCTGCCCCTAGTGCAGTGCTTCTGGACAAAGCTTCAGACGTGAAGATTTCTGTAAAAAAGTATAACATCTATATTTCTTCTTTCTATCTCCTCTCCAAGCATGTTTTCCCTAACGCTCTGGACTACCTCACATCTTGTATTTCTTTACTTCCTCTTTAAACATCTCTCCTGCTCTCTACCATGTGGCTGCTAGTCCGCCAAAGGGTCTGCCCTCCCTGCCAGCTCTCAACCTGCATGGCTTTGTTTTTGTTTGTTTGTTTTGGTTTTGTGGTGTTTTGTTTTTTCTCTTGTCCTCTCCATTCTCTTCCTAAAGGAAGCTGCTGAAATTTACTACTTGTCTGCCCTGAGATTTTTCCTTAAATTCTAATAAAAACATCCTAAAGCTTCTGTCTGAGTCCAATCTTAATTTTTTAATGAAGAGACTAAGGGCATTAAGACCTTGTTTTACACAGTATCACCAAATTGTCAGGAAGTCAAACAATAAAGGGAAGAGAGGCTGGCCTTCCAAGCAAGCTTGAACTTGTGTTTCAGTAGCCCTTCAAGCCAATACTGCTCTCCACTTGTGTGTGTGTGTGTGTGTGTGTGTGTGTGTGTGTGTGTGTGTGTGTTCCCTGCATGTATGGAAGTGCATCCATGTTGTGCATTGCCAGCAGAGGTCAGAAGAGGATGTCAGATTTCCCTGGAACTGGAGTTACAGATAGTTCTCAACTGCCATGTGGGTGCTGGGAATTGAATCTGGGTTTCCTGCAAGAACAGCCAGTGTTCTTAACCTCTGAACCACCTCTCTAGCCCCTGACCTCTGCTTTTTATGACCTCTGAACCACCTGCCCTCTGTTCTTTATATTTTCCCTGCTTGCCCTCTATCCAGAGCTGATGTTATCTTTCAAGAGATTCTAATTTTCTGTAATATTCTTTGTCTTTCATTGACATTCTCTCAGTCCACAGGA
Organism: Rhizomys pruinosus; assembly: GCA_009823505.1. Lineage (NCBI taxonomy): Eukaryota > Metazoa > Chordata > Mammalia > Rodentia > Spalacidae > Rhizomys > Rhizomys pruinosus. Next base: position 1,031,099 of record VZQC01004706.1, read on the forward strand.
AACATGCAGTCCCCATATGGTCAGCCCTTCATGTCACAAGTTCCAAGTTCCACGAACTCAGATTTAACCAAGTGGTTTTCAAAATTATTTTTAATTATGATTATATTGAACATGTATAGACTTTTTCCTTATTTTAGCTATTGTAGGTAACCTAAAGAAAATGTTTAGGTATGGGGAAGGATAAATGGATGTTATTGACAAATACTTCATCATTTTATATAAAAGAGAAGCTTCCCAGGATTACAGTAGCCTTGGAACAATTTCCTGTGGGCCATGAGGGATAGCTGCACTTGTGAATGCTTCAGCCAGAAAACTGCTTTCTCATTCAAAGGTTCCAGATTTGTTTTCCAGTCCATAGCTTCTCTGTCCTTTTTCTATAACAATAGCAGATAATAGAAAGGACAACTCATTTCCACAAACATCTGTTTTCAGTCAGATTGTTCACATGGAACAGAGGATGGATTTAGAAAGAGAGGCTAACACTAATCCTGGTACATGCATCTGAATAAGGTGATCTGTGATCCCAGCCAGGGCTGCCATGCTCCAAAGACAAGAACGCTGTGACTGCAGAGATGAGCATAGTAAGTGTTTGGCACCCCTGTCCCTAGATTTCCATTTTGGTCTGGTCATTGGCTAATACCCTAACAACCCATTCAACCTTAAGCTCTTGTTTCTCTTCATGTTGGCTGCTACGTTTATGAAATAGGAATTTTACTAATCACATTTTGGATATTTTTGTTTCAGGGAGTTGATGTGTTTTCAGGACTTAGCATGCTATTTGGTCACAGCTAATTTATTTTAGTACAGCTGGAAACTCAGAATGAAGACATGGTATTCTAGGAACATGCCAACAAAGAGGAAATAAAAACAGGTCAAGATCTGGCACTGATAAGATTGGCATGATAAAAAGGAACACTCAGATTGACTACCAGAGCAGAACAGGGTTGGTTGAAACACCCATAGGTGGCTGCCATGGTTTCTATTGATTGTTAACAGAATCTAGAATCACCTAATAAACAAGACTCTGGACAGGCCTATAAGAGATTATCTGGAGTAAGGTATCCTTTGATCTGTCTATGGAGTTTAGCTAGATTGTTCATTGAGATGGGAACACCTTTCTTATCTTCGGACAACACTATTTCATGGGATGGGTAGTCACAGACTGTGTAGACAGCAAGCTGAACACCAGCATTTTTGCTCCCTGACTGTACAGGCAATGTGACCAGCTTTCTCCAGTTCCTCTCTCCATGATCTCCCCATCAGGATGGACTATGGCCTGTAACTATGAGCCAAAGTAATGCCTTCTACCTTCACATTGCTTCTTGTCAGGTATTTTATAACAGCAATGAGAGAAGTAACCAATACAGGGCCATGAACAAGGTGGAGTACAGGGGACACAGCTGGAGTGGACTGGTGTAGGACCAGCATGTGCTGGTAGTATCGAGGATATTTCACAGCAGGAAGATTAGAAGATGATGGAGGGAGGCTGATGCCATATCCAAGGCTTAATACCAAAAATGCTAGAGCTGTCCAAGAGAACTTTACATGTATAAAAATATCCTCTTCTGTACTATGCCATATGGAAGTAATTACCCACTCATTACAGAATGGAAATTTTCATTTATCCTATTTGAATTAGCTTAATTAATAGCCACTCATGATTAGCACTGACTATACTGGACAACACAATTCCAAGATTCTATTGATTAGGGTTCAAATTCAATCTGTTTTCCTCAGTTTATATATGACTTCAGAAAACTTAGTCAATCCTGACAAAATTTTGGTTTCCTATTGTGTTATCTACAGAACTATTAGAAAAATGTTTTCATGGCTTGGGACATAGCTCAGTCAGTAAAATGCTAATAGCTCAGTCTGCAGAGTACTACAAGCTCAATGAGTCAAGTGCTGGTCCTGCAATTACAAGGATCGGAATACAATACCCATACCCACATTTTTTTAAAAGGCTGACCCTGGTGGCATTGGCTTGTAACCTCAGTACTGAGAAGGTGGAGACAGCCAGGATCCTGGAGTTCACTGGCCAGCTAACCTAGCCTAATTGATGAGCTTCAGCCCACTGAGAGATCATGTCTCCAAAAACGTAGATAGGTTCTGATGAACAAGACCCAAGGGTAGTATCCAGCCTCCATATGCACAGACATAAACACGCACCAGCACACAACGAATATGCAGGCAGCCACATGTGGACACACACAGTGTGTGTTTGCAAGGGAGGGGGTAGTGAGACATGTGAGATAAGGGTCACCATGTCAGTGCTGTTATAGACAAGACACACAAGTTATAAGCACCACCCCTAGAGAACAGGGGTTTATAACCACCAGGCATTGTTCAAGAGCCTCCTGATGCTGTTCTAAGCACAATAAAGATTTTTAGTTTCATGTGTAACACAGATCTGTTCTCAAGTTGCAAAAGTCCCAACAGGAATCAAGGTATTCTAAAGATATACTATCAGTTAAGAGAGTCAGCTATTAAGCAATTGAAATAATTGATCCCAAGAACCTAGAATTTCCCCCTAGGAATTTCAGGCTGTCAGCAGACAGCTGAAGCTGGGTGCCTGCCAGAGATGGAGCTTGTCTATCAGGAAGAAATCACAGAGTTTTGACAACTTGTCAGATTACCTCACAAGAGAGACTGGTGCCCAGAGAATGATGGCTCAGTGATGAGCAGGATGGTACCTAAAGTAGGACTGTTGAGCTGTGCATTCCTCTTGCTTTCTATTTAAACCTGCACCTCATGTCAGGACCCAGGGATGGAACTGAATGGTCAATGGACATCTTTGTTTTCCTTCTCAATGTAATCACATTTAATAAATCTCCCTCTACTGCTTTTCAGTATTACTTGTCTGTTTAATTGGCCTTTTGAGGATGGGTGGCCAAACTTAGCTTGTTTGGCTTTGACCTGACAACTCCAATAACAAAGCTCTTTACATCAAGGTGAGGAAAAATCCAACACGTGGAATAAAGGAAGAAGTCAATACTTTGTTGGGGAGTGTAGTTCTCCCTGCCTAAGCAATGGCTCAGCAACATCTGCATAGCTTAGGGACATCAGGGATAACTCAAATCTCAGTAGGACATGGGCCAGAGCCTCAACAGTTATCAACTTGCTAAACATTCACACCAGCACTGCTGATGTCTGTGGTTTACTGCTCAGCAGAGCAGGAGTTTCATGAACATGATAATTTGGTCTAGAATACAGCCAAGTCTAGAATTTGATTTTTCAAATTTACAAACTAATATAGGCACAAAAACACAACTCTCACCTCAAAGGAGGTAAGAACTTGTTTAATCTGGAGCCAAATATGAGCGACCATGGCCCCTGGAATATAGATTAAACCTACCAGGAATTCGGTGCCTCAATGTGGTAACAGTTTGGTAATGTTTGTATAATAATAGAACAAAGAAATTCACAAATTAAGGCACTTTTCAAATACACTGATGAAAACATTAGTTAAAGTAAATTGGGCAAATCCCTGCTACAGGCCTCAAATGCTGTCTGACAGCATTCTTTCCCTTTTGATTGGTAGAAGCTACTTGTTAAATTACTTTTACCTCTAAGTCACAAGTATATTGTGTCAGACAGAGAATGGCTATTAAAGGAACTAAGGATATCCCAAAATAAACTGTAATTAGGCTCTTGATCTGCAACCTTCTAGCCTCTCCACAGTCATTGAAGTTTGAATCTGTTTATCAGCCATGAAAAAGATTCAGTGGAATAACAGTTCTCTCCAAGAATTTTTGTTCACAGTAATATGCTAGGAGCTCAACATGGAATGGCTCCTGTGAAACACACAAGCCTCCTGGGTCACAGACAAAGATTCACAACAGAGCAGGTCATACAGGATGCATTACCTCCACTTACCTCCAAGAACAACCATGGCTCATATGAACTGACATCCAGTTTGTTTATGTTATGCCAGGCTGTGAGAATCTACAATTTATAGCCAGTATGTGCCGTTTTGGTGTGGTACCTCTTAGGCAGGTAGCCACTTGATCCCACTGGAGTGTCTGGGCATCGTCATGCACCTGTAAATCCAGATCATAACACTTAGCTTAGAGGGGTTTATAGTCTTTCCCTTGTACTTAAGCAAAGTAAACCCTTAAGCAGATAGTCTTTTATCTCTGTAGATTGTGACTCCACTTGTAAAACAGAAATTCTGTCCTGTTAGATATCATCATTATGCACTGTCCATAGAATGGCAGCCACTAATTCTATGTGATTATGGAATCTTTAGATTAATAGCTAGTGAGACTGAAGCACTAAATTTTAAACTTTTATTTTTTTTTTCATTTTCATGGCTTTAAATTTTTTGAATTTTTATGATTTTTTAATTAATTTTTTAAATTTTTTGGTGAGCTTCTGTGCATTCTATACTTTTCCCATCAAATGTAGACCCATTTCCTCATCCATTCCACCCTCCCCCAGAGCACATGCTTCTTCCAGGGATGTTAAGTCCTATCTTCCATCTTTTTCTAAGTCTTTTTTTTTAACTTTTTCAATGTAGGAGTTTACTGTTTTGGTCAGTTCTTTTGTTGTTGTTGTTCCCTTCAACTCTACGCCATTCCAAAATACACATATATGCACTCCACACATAGACCAAAATGCTAGAAACTAAGCTATAGATTATTTCCAAAGCATGACTGGTATTCACATTATAACAGTGATGTTGCATCTAGGCAAAAATAAATATGACTTTATATTCCCAGTTTACATAGCAAGTTGTTGTATGTTTTAATGTACTTTTAAAGAGGTGATTGATTCTTTCTCAGGAAAATAGAGAAATAGGCTTCAAGCTATATCTTTGGTGTTAGGAGCCACAAAGGAGGGACACCATATGTTGTTTGTTTTTCTGGGACTGTGTTACTTCACTTAATATAATGTCTTCTAGATCCATCCATTTACCTGCAAATTTCATGATGTCATCTTTAGTATAATATAATTTGATGGCATGTAGATTCCTCTTCCCTGTCAGCACCTCTCCTTATTGCCCACTGCCCAACTTAATGTATACTATTGTATGTGTAATACATCCTACAGAATATTATTTATGCCCCCAAATATCCTTCAATGTCGGTCTTTGCACTGGAGCCTGGTTAGACTACTAAGTGTTCCATCCCTGTAAGAGATTGTCTTTCCCTCTCTCAAGAAGACTGAGATGCTAGAGCTGTGAGACATCTGCCAAGAGAGAAATGTATGTTGCATGCAACAAAGCTGGAGGGCTGAGCCAGCTAAGGCCTTTAGAAGTAAAGTCCCAGAAGTTGGACATGGAGCTACTACAGGATTTGGCATCTGTCCTGCTGGTTTATGGTCTTGTGTTGGTCCAGCATTTCTTCTCTATGCCCCCATTTTCCCTTTTAGAATGGAGATGTGCATTTGGTTCCATTGTATGTTGGGAGTATGTAATTTTTCTTCTGATTTTACAGGGGCTTACAGTTAAAAGATTGCTTTGAGTATCAGAAGAGAGTTTGGATGATAGACTTTAGAATAAGCTGAAGACTGGGAAAGACTAAACAGACTTTTTAAACAGACTTTTTTTTTTTTTTTTTTTTTTTTTTTTTTTTTTTTTTTTTTTTTTTTTTTGTGTATGAATGTACTGTCTGCATGCAGGTCTGTGCACCCGTGTCGTGCAATGCCGCGGAGGTCAGAAGAGGGTCTCGGATTCCCCTGGAACTGGAGTTCTCCTGGAATTGGAGTTACAGACGGTTCTTAGCCGCCATGTGGGTGCTGGGGATCGAACCCGGGTCCTCTGCAAGAGCGTCGGTGCTCTTAACCGCTAGGCTATCTCTCCAGCCCCTTTAAACAGACTTTTAAGGTGACTAAATGCACTTTGTATTTCATGTGGTCATGAGCGTATGGGGGCCAGGATGTGGATTATAGTGGTTTGAATGAGAATGTTCCCCACAGGCTTCAAGCAGTTTGATGTTTCTGTCTTTAGTTGGTGGTGCTGCTTTGGGAGGTTTTAGGAGGTTCAGCCTTCCTGAAGGAAGCACATCACTGTGACAGGCTTTGAGAGCTCTTGCCTTGCCAAATTTCCACTTGTTCTCTGCTTCCCGTGTCTACTTGAAGATGTAATTGCTCAGTTTTCTGCTCTGACCATCTTCGGCCACTGTGTTTCCCCCTCTGTTATGAACTCCAACTCTTATGGAATCATAAGCCAATTAAAATCTTCCTTCTAAGCTTACATGATCATGGTGTCTTATCACAGGATCAAAAAAGTAACTAGTAAAAGATGCATTTGCCTTATTTGTAGAGGTTGCATTGAAGATGTGTCACTCAGGGCTAAACGTCTCACTGACACTCTCTGAATTTTACCAGTTGTGTAACCCTGTACTAGTCTCCATCTATTATAAAAAGTAACTCGTTTGATAAGTGATGAGAGGCACACTTGTCTGTAACTGTGAGGATGTATACTTAGAAAACAGTAAGAAATTACATTGGTCTAGAAATGTGGGGAAATTAGCTTTTTCTCTAGGATCTATGATGCCTCCAACCATGTATGCTTGGCTATGTTTACAGAACCACATATAAGTTCCATCCCATTGAATTGACTTTAATTCCAAGTAGATAGCTGATTGACCACTCCCAAGATAAAAGTGTCACTATTGCACAAATAGCAGTAGTTTTTTTCTGGGCCAGTCATTGTTGTCTACTAGGCTTTACAGGTGGGTGGGTAGGAGCACTGATTGGTTTTCTCCCTCAGGAGCTGACATATCATCTTCTGATACCCTGAGAGCTAATCTTCAGTGAGGAGGTTTCCTGATCAGTTTGAGCTCCAAGTTCTATGTCCAATGTAGGTTCTGGCTTCAACAACAGAGTCTTACCTTCAAATTCTGGGAAGCTGACAAATCTATGGCAATAGTCTGTGCTATTTGGGGAGCCCTTTAGACTACCTTAACCAACAACTTAAAGGGAGGTTTTTTCTGCCTGGTACCATGGTTTTTGTTATATAGCCTTCGGGTCAGATGTAGAACTACTATATTTCCCTCTGGCTTTTCACATCGTCTAAGTATTATTCATCTCTCCTCCCCTGTCCCTTGTATAAACTCCTCTATTCCCTCCCTAGTTAAAGCACCCCCCATTTCCCCATTTCTCCCTTGATAACCCCTGTCTCCTACTATTCCCCCCTCCCAAGCTCCTCCTTCCCCTTTACCCACATGGTTCCTTTCCATTTTCTTGCCTCCCATGGTTACATCAGGATATATACTCACATTTAAGGATTTGGAGCTAAGATCCACAAATGAGAGAGAACATAAGCTGCTTATGTGTCAGAGTCTCTTTCACCTTCATTCAGTATAACAGTTTCTAGTTCAATCTATTTACCTGAAACATTTCATGATTTTGTTTTTCTTTTCATTACTGAGTGGAACTGTAGTGTATAAGTTACCACAATTTCATTATCCATTCATCAGTTGAAGGATATTTAGTTTTTTTCGCCATTCCTTAGTCATTGTAAAAGAGCAGCAATAAACATGGCTGTGCAATTATCTCTGTAGTAGGATGAGTCCTTTGTGTATATGTTAAGGAGTCACATATCCAGATCATATGATACAATTATTCTAGTTTTATAAGAGTTCTCCATAGGGATTTCCATGGTGGTTGCACCCCAACAGGGGATGAAGGTACATGTATACTGTTTTTCTTGGGAAATTGAAAATTGTTTCTAAAGGAGCAGAGAGGAAGTTATGGAATTAGGTATGTACTTTCATGAAAGAGCCTGCAAGTTCATTTTTTCCTTTGCTTGTGTGTGTTTTCATGTGCAGGCACATGTGTCTGTGTTTGTGCACATGCACATGCACTTTAAGGTCAGAGGATGACCTCAGCTGTCATTCCTCAGGTGCTGTCCACCTTCGTTTTGGAGACAGGTATCTCATTGGCCTAGAACTCTCCAAGTAGACTTGGCTGGTTGGCTAGTGTGCCCTAGAGACCTTCACTCTCATCAGCTCATCAGTGGGATTACAAGCATGAAACATCATGTCTGGCATTTTTATAAGGATTCCGGAGGATCAAACTCAACTCTTCGTGTTTACATGGCAAGTTATCCCAGCCACAGTGTTCACTGTTTCTAATCCTAAGAATAGGAAAGCTCATTGTAATGTCCTCATTTTATATGAGACACTGGATGTTCAGAGAGTGCTAAAACTTGCCCAAGGATAACAAGGTGGACAGCAGACTCAGCACAGCTGTCTATGTCCACTCAGTGCTCTGTCCGCACTGCAGCTTTCTATAGCAATGCTGTCTCACCTGTTCAGAGCCATATACCAGAGCACAACTGTATCTGTTCCCAGCCTGTTCATTGATTGCTTCTTATTTTGATCTCATTCTTTTCAATAATAACCACAACAATCTGCCATAAATAAGCCAAGTCCAGAACTGAGAGTTAGGTTTGGTCAAAGAAACCAGACAGCATCGGCCTTCGGCATTGTGAGGCACAAAAGAAATGGCTTCCAAACAAAAGTAGCAAGAGTCCATGAGGGCCTGGAAGACATCTGAGCCCTTGGAGGGACCTTCTGGTTCTGTCCTACCAACTCAGCCTCACACAGGAACTGTCAGGATAGAAGACCATTAGTAAAAACTGAAAAACCTTTTTCATGGGAAGATGTGTGGGACACAACACATTCAGTGTTTATTCATGACCAAGTCCCAAGTGTGGTACAACAAACAGAACATAGCAGCTCCCCAAATCACTAGGATGACAGCAAGACCTGGACACCAGGGACAGCAGAGCCACTTAACTTCCTGTTCAGTGGCAATGCACTCTGGGTAGAAAACAGCTCTCTTCATTCCTCATGGAGAGCCCAGCTGAGAAGATACACCAGACCAGCACAGAGCCATATCTCAGCTTTGTAAGCCATGACTAAAATCTTTGAGCCGAACTCTAGGGAACAAAGATTAAACACCTGGGACATACAAAGCAAGAATTTTTGAAAGGTCAATATTACATTAATCTTTGTCCCCTGAGCATGAGGAATTTAGTTTGTGCAATTGAAGATTAATTGAGGATATTTTGAAAGGTTTATTTATGTTTATGAGCTTATGTCTCTGTGTGACTATGCCACTTGTGCTCCAAGAGCCCAGAAAAGGGTGCTGCATTCCATGAAGCCAAAGTTATGGAAAATTATAAGTCAGTATGGATACTAGAAACCAAACTCAAGTCTTCCAGGAGAGCAGCAAGCCCTCTCAACCACAGAACCATCTCTTGAGCTCCATGATAGACTTCAAATGGTAGCATACCTTAATAATTTTGTACTAAGGAAAAGACTAATATAGACTGAGTGATCCTACTCTAAAGAACCGTATACATGGAGAGGCCAGGGAAGTAGTTCAGTCAAGAAAGTGCTCACTTTACCAGCATGAAAACCAGAATATGATGCCCAGAGCCCATATACAAAAGGCTGTCAGATTTAGTGCCATGCTTGTAATCACAAGGCTAGGGAAGGTGGAAACAGGTGGAGGGCTTGGGTTTTCCAGCCAGCCAAGGGTACTTGGCAAGTTCCAGGGAGGGAGAGACCTTCTCCAAGGAGCATTAATACTTAACGTTGTCCTCTAGCCACCTCCCCCACACATATGCCCACACATGCACCTGTGCACAAACACATACACATGAGCATGTGCTCACATGCATACAGAGAATCATGCCCTCAGTGGAAAATGTTATAGAAGCTGGAATGTCGGAAGTGTTCTGATGGGACTTCTATATCCACACCTGATCTCATCTACAGACCAGTGTTGGGAGAATGACTGTGAGCTGATGGATGCAGACAATAAGGTGAGTATTATGGTTCCTGCACAAGGCTGGGAACACTAGGTGTGTTTGTAAAGGGAGTGACCTTGACAGTGAACTGTACCAGGATTTGGAGGGGAGTGGAGAGATAGGGGACACCATTTATCCAAGAGTCAGGACAACTATCAAGGAAGTTATTACTTCTGAGATTGTTCTTTTGGGACACATCAGTGATGGTTGGAGAAAGTAGAGAGAAGTATTAGAAGGCATGTATCTTGATGTTGCAAAGGCTCTTTGTAAGCAAAGCTCATGACTACTGACAAGTAATTTCAATTGTAATAGAAAATCAAATGATTATGACAATCAAGATACATAGTACCTTGGTCCATTTTCTGCTGCGATAGCTGAAGACTGCAAGCTGAGTGAGTTATAATGAATAGATGTCATTAAGTTCATTGTTCTGGAGACCAGGAATTCCCAGGGCCTGATGCTGGTCTCAGATAAAGGTCTTCTTACTGCCATGGTGACTGGCATCACATGGGAAGAGGGAGCAAATACATCCTTTTTATGTGTTTTGGTCTTTTTGAGACAGGGTTCTTATCATATAAAGCCACTAACTCTATCAAGGGTGCCCCATCCTCATGATGTAATCTAATCCTACTTACCCCCCAAAGACCACACCTCTGTATACCAACAACATAGATTTAGGGATTAAGTTTCCCAACATTCACTACCATCTACTCAACACAAGCATCGGGTTGGGAAGACGGCTCAGTGGGTAAAGTGCTTGCCACACAAGCATGAAGAACTGAGTTTGGATCCCCAGCATCCACATAAATGGCCAGGTATGGCAGCCCATGCCCATAATACCAGCACTGAGAGGTGGTGACAGGGGGATACTTGGGGATTGCTTGCCAGCTAGCCTAGCCAAATCATTGAGCTCCAGATTTGGTGAGAAATGCTGTCTTTAAAAATATCCTTGAGCCTGGGAAAGTGCAAAAGCCTTTTTAAAAAGAAACATGGTTTCCTTGCACAAAACTGATCAGATTTGAGAGATTGTTAATGCCCTTGAAGTGGTTTTTGTGGTTGTGAAACAAATGGTGAGAATTTGAATTGTTCCCTTATTATAGTATTGAAATCAAGTCTACTTAATCTATCAAATCATGTTCATGTCCTGATTTTATATGCTTGTATCTATCAATAAACATTATGAAAAAATTAAATAAATAAATAAATAAATAAATAAGATAGACAGTAACCAAGGAAGACCTCCACATGCATGCGTGCACATGTACCTGTATATCCATGGGAAAACAAACACAAATACCACATATACACACATCCACAATATTTTAAAAATTTCACTGACAAAACACTAAATGTAGGGGCTTCAGGGAGTAGAGTAGCCCATATCATCAATACTCAATGTTCTCTAAGGTACTAGAGAAGCTCAGAGCTTTGTCAGTCACTGTGAGATAATGCATGCTTTATACGATGGTAACTGTAGACAAACAATCAATACAAATCTGCTCACTTATTCTACGATAAGCATAGAAGCTAGCACTCTAGAAAATGCTAAAGAGTCAAGACATAGCATCTGCTCCTGAGGAATTACTGCCATGGGCAGGTGGAGGTCAAACTCAGAATTCAGTGCCAGGGCTCCTCCTCAACATCTTCCTCCACTAAGAAATGGGAACTATTAGCCAGGCATGGTGGTGCATGCCTTTAATCCTAGCACTTGGGAGGCAGAGGCAGGAGGATCTCTGTGAATTCAAGGCCAGCCTGGTCTACAGAGCAAGTTCCAGGACAGCCAGGTTGGCATGGAGACCCTGCTCAAAAACAACAACCAAAAAAAAAAAAAAAAGAAAAAAGAAAGAAAGAAAGAAATGGGAACTATTAAGTCACTGTATCAATGAGAAAGTTCTGGAATTCAGTCCCATTTTGTCCAATGTGGGATCTATCAGGAACTTGCATATATTAGGCAAATGTTCTACCACTAAGCTATGTTCCTAGCCATTAATGTCAATTAGTCTTCTAAATTTCAAACTTATTTAAAATGAGCGAAAAGTCATCAATTCATTTGATATTATTTTAGTCAAATCACTAGAAAGCCTCACAACTGCTGTTATGTTTTATAGTTCTAGACTTATATTTTACAGACAAACAAGAAAAGAACAAGTTAAAATGATTCAAAATTCCTAGTTAGAATCCCAAATGAAAACAAAACAAAAACCTAGAGATGGAACATGGAAAAATATTCTCAAGAAAAAGTATATTTTAACTGAGTAAGCTCCAAGTGTTACCAAGGTGATTTACTGTAGTTTTCCCTTACAGCCCAGTTATGCAGGCTTCCTGCTTCCCCTCCGTCCTTCCCATCCCACCCTGCTCACAAAGAATACCTTAAAACTTTTCAGCTTAAAGTTTTTTTTCTATCAGAAAATGTGTCTGACTATATACTGAAAGCTATTAGAAAACAAAGACATGATTCCTTCTGCAGAAAAATTCTGTGGGACAAATTTATTCCATAAAGCAAGAGTAACTTGTCAAGAAAAAATAATTGGCCTATGTATCTGTGATAAAGTATCATTTCACAGAACAGTCTAAAATTATCCAGAGCACTTATAGAAAGCAAAGACCAATTGAGAAAATTCTGAATTCTACCGAGCTCATTATGGCAGGGACAGCATTTTCCAGTCTTGTCTCCAGAAGGTAAGGCAATGCCTGAAAGATATTTGTTGAATGAATGAGTGAGTTAATAAATGAAAGCTGGGAGGTAGAAACAGCCTCTGCTTGAGGTGAACTTTGAAAGCAATGATACAAACAGATGACTCTGCCTTTCCCTTCTTGGTGGGGGAGGGTTTGGTTCTCTCTACTGTCTTCCAACTCTAAAGAGTGAATGTCAAAGGAAGTGTTTCCATTAGTAAAGTACTCTCTTGAGAGCTTATTTGGAGGTTCTAGCAGGGGAGTGCAGCTACTCATATACCCTTGACCGAAGATGGGTCCTCCTCTATCAGGGAGAATTGAAGGAGGAAGGGGACACCGGCCTAGCCAGCCAGATCAGCGGAATTAACCCTGGCGATCAATGGGGTGACAGATGTCGCAGCCAGATCGCCCTCACATCCATAAAGTACTCTTTTTGCATGCAAGAACACCTGAGTTCCATCCCCAGAACCCACACAGCAATATTGGGCGTGATAGGATGCACCTGTGTGAGCCCAGAGCTAGGGAGGTAAAGTCTGGTAGATGTCGGGCTCATTGGCCAGCCAGCCTAGCTACTTGGTGAACTTTAGGCCTGTGAAAGACATGGTCTCCAAAAAAAGCAAAATGAAACAAAATACAAGGTGAACAACACCAGAGGGGTCCTCTGACCTCCATATGTATGTGCATGCATGGCTGCATACATATCCACAGGTTCATAAATACACAGGTACTCAATTCATACTGAGTCCCTTAAGATGGCCATTGATACCGTTCAAGTGTGATGATTATATGGCCTAGTTAAAAGCACGATCTCCCTAGTATCACATGGGGAGTTAAGCCTCAATTTGAGTCAGGAGGATAAGATACACTCAAACTATCCTCTACCCATTGAGCAGGTTTTCATTATTCTGTTGTCTTTTCCAAAAATTCAAGTATTTTAGATTCCATTTTTAAGTTAGCCCATGGAGTATTTGACTTTACTTTTGCCCTGCTTCGCTAATAAACTTTCAATAATGAAATTTGACTTGTTTCACTTAGCACAATATTTTCCAGATTTGCTTATATTGCAATTAAATAATAAGTTTTCTTTCTCTCTATGGATAAATAATAAGGGGAGCATCCATAATCTGAAAAAAATTAGCCTAATATGCTCCAAAATCCAACATGTTAAGTGCTTACAGGGTATCACAAGTAGAAAATTCCCTACCTGGTCTGATGTTTTAGGCAGTCAAAACCCAGGTACAGGGGCTGGAGAAACAGCTCAGTGATTAAGAGAGCTTACTGCTCTTGCAGAAGACCATCTGGGTTCTTTACTACATGGCAGATCACAACCACCTGCAATTTCAGTTGCAGGGGATCTAATGCTGTCTTCTGTTCTCTGTGGTCTCTTGTGTAATGTGGTACACATAAGTTGGGCAGACACCCACACATAGAGATAAAAATTAAATAAATGCATCTTTGTTTAAAAAAACGCATGTACACTACAAATATTGTACAAAATTAGGGACTGGAGAGATGGCTCAGTTAGTAAAGTGCCAGCCATGTAAGCATGAGGACCTGAGTTTGGATCCCTAGCAGTCACATTAAAAGCTAGGCATAGCCAAGTATGATGTACTGCACCTTTAATCCAGCACTCAGGAGGCAAAGGCTGGCAGATTTCCGTGAAATTAAGCCCAGCCTGGTCTACATAGTGATTTCCAGGGCAACTGGAGCTACAGGGAGACCCTGTCTTTAAAACATGCCAAAAGTCTGGTGTTCATAACACTGATACCAGCATGAGCTGAATCCCCAGGACCCACGTTAAAGGCTGAGGCTTAGTTCCAAGTGTTTATAATATCAGCCTTGGCAGAGCATGGGAGCCCGGTAACTAACCAGCCTAGCCAAACCAGTAACATGGAGCTTCCAGCTCAAGGAGAGACCTCTCTCTCAAGGCAATAATGTGCACAGGGACAGAAGAGGACATCCAAGTCCTCCTCTGCCCTTTTCATGTGCATATCGGTATGCATATCTATACAGTCATGTGCATGGCCCACACAAATACAAAACACACTGCACACATTAATGATAATAATAATAAAAGAAATATTTCACTGTATGGGTTGTTTTAGAGAGCTGCATTTTTTGAAAAACTAAGTGTCTTGAATGAGGACACAGTCCACGCACAGGCGAGGGCAGTAGAACTAACACAGACAGCAGGCTGAAGGGTTGGATGGGAAAAAATTAGTGCAACTCAGAAACATGAACTTTGTCTTAACAGCTAATAATGGCAAATAGAGGACTCAACAGCTGTAGCATAATGGTGTAATTATAGGAGTGTTTGGGAAAATAAACTGGGAAAATAATTTTGATCTATTATGTTGCTATCAGTACTTTGGTGTGCTCATACCAAGAAAATTGTCTGACATTGGACATTGAAGTTCATCACTTTTTAAAAACAGACTTCGAACTGAATTGGAAAATGATGTATGAAATACACAAAGCATCAATAAAAAAATTAATTAATAAAAAAAACAAACAAACAAACAAAAAAAAACAGACTTCAGGTCTCATGGCTTTAGCAGAGATGTGAGAAAACAAAAACTGACAGTCCAATGCTTGTAACTGTGCAAAACTCCAGGTACTGGAGAGCACTGAGTGGGAAGACATTAGGACAGCTGTTGGAAAAAAGGGAGCCAAGGGGAGGAGAGCAGCGGAGCCACAGACCAGGGCTTCAGGAAGCCAGGGAGGCCTCGCAGCCTCCTCATGTCCCAGCAGGTTGGTCTTTGGCGGGTTGTCTGGCTCCTCAGCATCACAACATGGCTTTTCACATCTGAAAAATGAAAATATGTGGACAGTGGAGAGAATAGACTACCTCAGTTTTCCTTTGACCTCCACACACCTACAATAGAGTACACACACACACACACACACACACACACACACACACACATGTACACATGCATATACACTAAAAGTAGATGTAATAAAAATACTATATAATAATTATAGCTTTTGTGTCACAATAAGGCAAGCTGCCCTTCATATGTCCTCATAAATATGGGGACATTTTTGATCCCGGGACCTTGAAAAAGAGATGAAAGCAGAGGAAAGGCACGAGAGTATCAATGTAAACACCAGGCTGTGAGAGACTAGATAAAATACGGATATATTCGAAATTAGACATAGAAGAGACATGAGTTGATAGACTAAATTGTTGACTAAAAGCTGTAGGAAAGGGGAAGGGCCACTCTCACCCACTGGACCTGTAAACATAAGCGAAAACAATAATATCCAGAATCAAATGCATCAAGGAAAAATTCAGGGGTCTGTGGAAAGAGCTCATTAAGTCTAATCGCTTGCAATTTAGGGGACCTGAGTTCATCCCAGCACCCATATAAAAGGGCAAGTATGGTACTGTGTGCCTCTAACCCCCATGCTATGGAAGGTGGACACAGAAAGATGACCAAAGCCCCAAGTTCAGTAAGAGACCCTGTCTCAAGGGAGCACAGTTAAGAGTGGGTCTCTGTGATAACATCCATCTACTGCATAAAGAAACTTTCTCATGAGAGTTGACCAATGCCTATACATAGATCATAGAGTGATGGATAGAGATAAGCCAGTATGGGTCAGTTTAAAACTACAGGTTAGTTGCCGGGCGTGGTGGCACACGCCTTTAATCCTAGCACTTGGGAGGCAGAGGCAGGCGGATCTTTGTGAGTTTAAGGCCAGCCTGGTCTATAGAGTGAGTTCCAGGACAGCTGGGGCTACAGGGAGACCCTGCCTTGAAAAGACCAAAAAAAAAAAAACCAAAAAAACTACCGGCTTAGGAGATGTTATAACGCACCAGTAAGACCCTGTCATATTCAGGGGGAAAAAGGTAACTCTGAGATAACCATACATCCAAACCTATGTGTCTATGCAAAGAACCTACCATACACTATTAGTGCTGCTTAAATACCTATATATCTAATTGCTTGTGTTCTCATAGCGACGAAAGGTTACTCCTGGACAAACTGTTCAGCCCATGAAAGGAAACAGCCAGAATATGGGACCAAGTCACGTCAACAGCTCCAGAGAGAGGGGGACTGTTTGTCTTCTCTCCCCTGTGCCCCTTTTCTAAGCCGAGGGAAGAATCTGCGGAGAGAAGGCGTAGGGTAGACCGTAGAATGTAAGGCGCGATTGGGGTGAATGGTGAAACTTACAGCGATGTAGTTGGACATCATTTGATCAACTGATTGAAACAAACACTGTACACCCCCCACTGGGATTGTGGGCCGTGGGGGGGGTTTGGGGCCACAACAGCCTTGCAGACTGGTTTTGCACGAAGGAGCCTGTACTCCTGGACCTTATTCATCTTAAGCTAAAAAAATGAAAAAAAAAAAAAAAAACAGAGAAAGATGCAAGACAGTTATGGCAGAATACATGATCTGGGATGGGGTGGGGGTGGGGGGGAAGGGAAAGGGAAATATGCCTGATCTGAATTGGAAAATGATGTATGAAATGCACAAAGCATCAATAAAAATTAAATTAAAAAAATAAAAAATAAAAAATAAATAAAAATAAAACTATGTCTATTTGGCAGAAAAATAGTAGTAGCTTCTCCCTTCAGACCAATTACCTATCAGGCCACAGGTTTTTGGTCCTGATAATAGTGATAGGCATAAGATCCATCTTGTGCTATGGGCCTTAAATCCAATTAGAAAGTGATTGGTTACTCCCACAAGGTTTGTGCCACTATTGTACCAGTGATGATTACCTTTTTCTTCTGGCAATATACATAGCAGCTTCCAGCACTATGAAACTTAGCCAGCATGGATGAAGCTTCCAGGTCAACACCAGCTTAATTTCTCTATGTTTTATTATCAAACATATGAGGGGTATGCAGCAATGGGGTCTTAGCATGAAGTTTGTGAGGGTAACCAAGAGCAATGTTCATAGCCTGTAATGACTGAGGGGTTGGTGAGAACTCACTGACCAAT
Organism: Rhizomys pruinosus; assembly: GCA_009823505.1. Lineage (NCBI taxonomy): Eukaryota > Metazoa > Chordata > Mammalia > Rodentia > Spalacidae > Rhizomys > Rhizomys pruinosus. The sequence continues at coordinate 1,048,493 of VZQC01004706.1, forward strand.
AGCTTCAAAAGACGTAACTCATTCTCAGCACTAAGATTTTTATTTGATAACCTACCATGTGGAGGAGGGTTAATAACCCCCTGTGATAGGATAACTCCATTTAAACTCATTTTATATATGTATATATTAGAGGAAGTTTCTACAGTAGTGATTCTAAAGTCATGTGGAAACATGACTTTTTCAGTGTTTGCTATTCCTTCCCATACTCTGTCTTTTACCTTGCCCTCCCACCCCCCAACCCACTTAATCTTCCTCCTCCATACCTCCTGCCATTTCATTTGTGCCCCCCTCTCTCTCTCCCATCCATCCCCTCTGTTCTCCTGGGCAGTTTCATTTCTACTTTTATGCCATATATACATGTATGATTTTCTGAACCTGTATAAAATTGAGGGATGAGAGAAACTATACAATATTTATTTTTCAGAGAGTAGCTTGATTCATTTAATATGATAATGTCCAGTTACATCCATTTTCCTGAAAATGGCATGAATTCATTGCTCCTAATGGTACCTTATATGTTGAGTTTTTGAATTTGAATGCAAATACCTGGCAGATTCTTTAGAAGTCTCTATTTGATAATATTCTCTTTTTTTCTTTTATAATATTTAAAAGTAGACTGGGGCGATGAAACAGTTTATAAGATGCTTGCTTGTGGATGCTAGTGCCAATTACCTAGTTGTAAGTATTTCTTGTGTAGGGCCCCCTGAGCTTTTGTCCAAAGCAGTTGGGCGTAATGCATATTGGAAACAACAACAACAACAGAAAGGGCTGCATCAAAGAACTGACTGAAACAGTGAACTTCTGCTCAAAACAGTCAACTTCCTCATGGAGAATATTGAGAAAGACTGAGAAAGAGATGAAAAGCATGTTTGGCAGAATGCATGAGCTCTGGTGGGTGGGGGAATGGGTGGGAACACGGGTCTAGATTTGTTAAAAAAATAAAAATAAATTTATGTGAAAAAAAAAAACACAAGTTTACATTCCAAAAAAAAAAGATGCTTGCTGTGCAAATATGAGACCTAAATTCATTCCCCAGAACCCAAGTAAAAAACCCCAGGACTTGCAATCTCAATGCTGGTGAGGCAGAGACAGTTGGATTACTGGGGCTTTTGGTCACCCAGCCTAGCCTATTTGGTGAATTACACAGGCCAGAGAAAACTTGATTTCAAAAAATACTTTTAAAAGGGAAATGTGGACCGAACCTAAGAAATGACTCTCAAGGCTGTCCTCTGGTCACCACACTCATATACATACATTTGCACACACACGCACGCAGCACGCGTGTGCGCGCATGTCTGTGTGTGTGTGTATGTGTGTGTGTGTGTGTGTGTGTGTGTGTAAACACCCTTATGTACACCAAATGACTTAAAATCTAAGAGAACAGAATGTGTTTAGTTACCAAGAGGAGCCAAACCTAGCAGGAAAGTTTGGTATATTGTACTCACTCCCACCCCCTAAGAAGAAATGCAGAAAAGAGATTCCAAGTCTGTAAAGCAGATACAGGTTTTGTTTGATTTAGTGGCTTAAGAGTTTCTTTTACATTTTCAGTTTTGTTTTGTTTTGTTTTGTTTTTAATTTTCTGTGAAGGTAAATTGCTTTGTGAAAGTATTAGAAGTGGCCTTTGACAGCCAGATGAGACTGAGGTAAAATTTTCATTTTAGTCAAACTGGCTTCACAGACTCTGCAATTTTCTTTATGCCCCAGCTTAAATTCAAGGTTCCTGTAGTGATATCACATTCAATCAAAGCCGACAGGTTATTTCTATTAAAGTTTGGGGTTGAATAGAGACTAACTAGAACAGCACTTCCATTGCTAATAATTCATTCCAGTGGTAGAAAGCAATAATATGGATGGAGTTAAGAAGATAAAATCCTAAGTGCTGATGAAATTGAAAAACAGCTTGTTAGGATAATGTGGCACATTTAAATAAAATCAGTTTATTTTGACATTCTCCTAAATTATAGCACTCCCTAATTCTAGCACTGTCCATAGTCTAGCATCTTCCAAGGGGCATAATTGCTGTTATCAGGAGATAGGGCCCCTTCGGGCTGTGGTTTGATGAATAGAAAGAGAGAAACTGCTGGTCTGTTCATTCCCAGTCACTGTGCCCCACAATGAAACGTCTGTTTCATTGGATAACCTCTGGAGGGGGAAATACAGAGTTCTGCTTTCTGTCAACTTCAATTACACTCTCCACCCTGTTCTGTTTGGTCCAAGTATAATAAAAGCTAACTCCTCCCAATTGTTTGACTTCCCTCAGAACTGGTTGCTCCTTGGAGAATGTTATGAATTCCAAGGAAGATACACATAATTAATCAGAACACATGTGTTTAAGTGTAATCACTGATGTTGCTTTGGGAAGAGAGTCAGATTAAAAAAACCAAATGCTAATGCCTTTTAACATTGTGTATGTGTGTGTGTGTGCAGGCACGTGTGCGCATGCGTGTGTGTGTGTGTGTGTGTGTGTCTGCAGATGTGTAGGTGCATATATGACAGTGCACATGTGAAGGTCAGAAGATAACTCATGGGAGTTGGTTCTATCCTTCCACTCCAGGTATCAGACTCAGATTGTAGGGCTTCGTGGCAAGAACCTTTCCTTCTGAGCCATTTCTCTAGCCCTAAATGTTCATATCTTTTAGAACAATATTCTTTCAGAACTGCAGAACCTGCTTTTGTGGAAAGCACAATTTAAAAGGCAAAGCAAAAAGCCTTCTCAAAGTGCACTTGCCAAAATGAGCTTTGTGGTGGTGTGATGGTTAATACTGGGTGTCAGCAGGAGATGAGACTTTTAGAACACTCGTGAGGTGTTCTCTAGGTTAGGTTAGTCTCCAGTCATTCCTGTGTGCAATTAGCTTAAGTTAAGCAAAATGGGAAGACCCACCCTAAATGTAGGTGGCACTACTCCTGCGCTGAGCTGAGCACATGCCCTAGTTATTTTCTGCATCTCTATTGTGGATGCAATGCAACCCTCTACCTCCAGCTTCTGTTGTCACAATTTCCCTGCCATCGTGGACTGCAAACCCCAAATATGAACCACAATAAACCCTTCCTTCCCTAAATTGCTTTTGTCAGGATTTTTTCACCCAGTATCATTTAAGGGACATAAGACAGATGTTTAACATAGAACCACCAAAGAAACAAGCTTCTGGGTACTTCTGCAAGAGATTATCAAGATTAGGTGAGTTGAGCTGGGAAGATGGCTGGCACCATTGCATGGGCTGTGGTTGCTGAGAGAGCTAGCTGAGCACTGCCATTCATTCAATATTGCTTTTAGAATGCAGATACAATGTGAGGACCTACCTGATGATCCTGACTCTGTGATAGACAGTAGTTCTCAAAAAAGAACAAAAACAAACAAACAAAAAAAAGAGTCAAATGAACCTTCCTTTCTTAACTGGCTTTGGTCAGGTATTTTGCCATAGCAAGGAGTAGCACTTACATATATGCAGTCAATACACCCATACACATAAAAATAAAAATAATAAATAAATTATTTTTAAAGAAGAAACAAAGGTGGGCAGGGAGTAGCTATTTACAGGGCTAAAGACAGCCCAAGATAGATGGCAATTAGACTCTGGACCTGCAACATTTCAGAGTATCCACAATCACTGAAGCTCTAGTCAGTTGATCAACATTTATAGAATTTTCAGGTTTTTAAAAATATTTTATTGAAGTTTTGTGCATTCATACATTTCTCAGTCAAATTTAGACTAATTCCCCTTTCCATGCCCCCTACCCCACTGGAGTTCATGCATTCTGTCATATATGTATCTTTTTCTGAGTCTTTTAAAGGCTTTTCTATGTAAAGATTTATTGTTTGGAGAAGAAGTTTATTGTTTCAGTCAGTTCTTTGTCCCAGTCCTTTTGTTGTTGTTGTTCCCTCCAATTTGTATAGCTCTGAAATATATATATATATATATATATATATATATATATATCACATAAACCAAAATTATGATGTTTGAAAACAAACTATATGTTAATTGCAAATAATATTTTGGAATTCACATTTTCCCTTTTAGTTTTATATTACTCTAAAATATGCAAACATACCCTCCACCCATATACCAAAATTACAAAGTCTGAAAATAAGTGGCAGGTTAAATTTAGAGCCCATTAAGGGATTCACATTATAAGAGCCCAGTTGCTTTAGATAAAAAGAAATATAGCATTAACATCGCTCAGTTTGCCTTACAACTAAGAATTTGGTGCTAGCATCCGCAAATGAGGGATACCTATCTAGCATCACTCCTTTAAAGAAGATCTACTCTCCTTCAACCAGCAGTAATCAGTTAACAATAGCTCTTTGGTGAAGTTTGGGGCCTGCTACCCATTTCCCCAGTATTATGTTAATTTTCATCTGATTGAGTCAGCATGGGTATTGTGCATACTATCATCATTGCTGTAAGTTCATATAAGCAAGTTGCCACAGGCCTGAAAGACTCTGCTTCCTTAGGGTCATGCACCACCCCTGGCTCTTAGGATCTTTCCACCCTATTTTCTGCAATGGTCCCTGAGCCAAGGGTGAGTGAGGTTTAAGATAGGAGTACTGGGGCTGGAGAGATGGCTCAGCGGTTAAGAGTGATGGCTGCTCTTACAGAGGAACCCGTTTGATTCCCAGCACCCACAAGGCGGTTAAGAACCGTCTTTAACTCCAGTTTCAGGGGAATCCGACGCCCTCTTCTGACCTCCGCGGCATTGCACGACATGGGTGCACCAACCTACATGCAGTCAGTACACTCATTCATACACATAAAAAATAATAAAAAAGATAGGAGTCCTATCCATAGGCACACACTATGCAGTCTGTTATTCTCTACACGTTGGCCAGTGTGGACTTCTGTGTGTACCACACTCTGCTGCCTGAGGAAGTTTTGCTGGTGACAGTTGAGGGATGCATTCATTTCATGAACCTTAGGTGTCAAGTTAGGGCTGTGTGTGTGTGTGTGTGTGTGTGTGTGTGTGTGTGTGTGTGTGCCCAATCAATTGTAGAATCTGTAATAGTATCTATCTTTTACAAAAAGGAAGATTCTTTGATGAATGTTGTAAGTGTACTTGTCTGTAAATATAATGGTCTAAATTTAGCGTACAGTAAGAAATTTCATTTGTATAGAGAGAGGACAGAGATATAGGATCTATGACCTGTCCAGCCATGTGGGTTTTGTTATGTTTACAGTGCCATCCATGAGTTCCCTACCATTGAACTTTAAATCCTATTAAAGAAATATTTAATACCTCCAAGTTAATCTTGTAAGTTTCAAAAACTTCCTGAAACATAAGGTTTGTTTACTTCCTGAATCTATGGAGCCTCACTCAAAGAAGGAATGTTTCAATTTAGAGGACTTCACAGCAACGAGGTCCTGTGAAAAAAATTAAAGGGACATACACTCAAGAATTATTATTCTCTGTGTTGTAATTTGGTAATGATAATTTTTTTATATCTCCTTCATAATGTGAAGCATTTTATGTTCACAGTTTCATTCAATCTTTAAATTCATACTTCAAGGTTAGTGTAATTACCAAACCCATAGAATGGAGATATAGGAACTGTTAGATCATACACCTCTAACTACATCTCTCTCTCTCTTTTCTCTCTTCTCTTTCTTTCCCTCCTTTTCTCTCCCTCCCAAAAATTAGGCTACACACCCCCACTGAGGTTTCTCCCTCTGAACAGTTTCTAGGAAAAGTGTGCTGTGACCTCATAGCTGTCACAAAGCTGAGTTCTCTCCTTCCCTCTTTATTTTTTAATTTTTTATGTGTATGAGCATACTGTCTGCATGTAGGTTGGTGCACCTGTGTCGTGCAATGCCGTGGAGGTCAGTTTATGCACCAAACTCTGGTGCACTGAACTTTATAAACACAACCCTTCAGGACCTTAAGACACAGATTAATCCCAACACGATAATAGTGGGGGACTTCAATACCCCACTGAGCCCCCTGGATTGGTCAACTGGACAAAAAATAAACAGAGAGACATCAGAACTGAACAATACAATACACCAAATGGACCTCACAGATATCTACAGAATATTCCACTCAAACACCAGAGAATATACTTTTTTTACTCAGTACCCCACGGAATATTCTCCAAAATCGACCACATACTTGGACACAAAAGAAATGTCAACAAATACAAAAGGATTGAAATTATTCCATGCATTCTATCAGAACACAGTGCAATAAAGCTCAATATTAACACCAGGGTAAGCCCTATTAACTATAAGAACACATGGAGACTAAACAACACAATCCTGAACAATGAGAGGATCAAGGAAGAAATAAAGAAAGAAATAAAAGCATTCCTGGAACTAAATGAAAATGACAATACAACACAACAAAACCTGTGGGATACATTAAAGTCAGTCCTAAGAGGAAAATTTATAGCCCTAAATGCCCACATTTAAAAAAAAAACAAACAAACAGAAAGAGAACAAATAAACAATCTAACATTGTAGCTAAAAACACTTGAGAGACAACAACAAATGAACCCCAAACCCAACAGACAGTAAGAAATAACAAAAATCAGAGCAAAATCAATGAAATAGAAACAAAGAAAACAATACAAAAAAAATCAATGAATTTTTTTTTAAATTAGTTTTTATTGATGCTTTGTGCATTTCATACATTTTTTCCAATTCAGTTCAGGCTTATTTCCTTTTCCCTCCCCCCCCCACCCCCACCCCATCCCAGATTATGCATTCTGCCATAACTGTCCTGCATCTTTCTCTCAGTTTTTTTTTTTCCATTTTATAGCTATAAGTGATAATTCCATGAGTATAAGCAAACACCTTCATGCAAAACTATCTGCAGGCTGTTGTGCCGAAACCCTACAGCCCACCTATCCAGTGGGGGTGACATGGTTGTTTGTTCAAGTAAAGTTGATCAAATGAAGTGCCCAGACTACAGTTGCTGTGTTTCACAACTGCATTCAACCCAATCCAGCCCTTACTTCTACCACGGCCCCCTCTTCCGCAGGTTGTTCCCTAGGCTTAGTAAAAAGGGGCACAGGTGATGAGAGGTAAAACAGTCCACCTCTCTGAAGCTGGTTAACTTGGACTCTGGTCAATTTGGCTGTTTCCTTTCATGGTGACAGTTTGTCCAGGAATAACTTTCAATCCTACTAATGAAGAACAACAATTAGATATATAGATATTAAGCAGCATTAATAGTTATGGTAGGTTTACTTTAGCATAGACACATTTTGGAATGTTAATCCATGAATTACAATTTTCCCCCCTGTTAATAATGCCAGGTCTCTACTGTGGCTTATAACATCCCTAACCTGTTAGAGATCGTAAGCTGTGGCATCAGCCATGGGTTATCTCCAAGGGGAGAGCCAATAGCCAATAGATTTGGGATATACAGGCACATGGCTGCCACTGCTGCAACATTATTTCCAGGCAGGTGAGGTGTAGCTGGTGCTGACGGTGGGAGTCCTTGCTTGACTCAGGAACCTATATTTGCTTTATGGGTTAGTGGCCTTTGGTAAACACTCTCTGGCATCCCAGAGGCCATCTGTACACTGCATGTGTGGTTCAATACATCCCTCCCATGTTTAACGCTAGGGGCTAAGCAAAGTGTGTTCTTTGAAAAGATGAAAAAAAGACAGAACTCTAATAACCAGTTAGACCAAATAGAAAGAAAGAGCAACCCAATCAATAGTATTTGGTGATGAAAGGGGAAACATCACAAAGATAAAGAAAAAGATCCAGACAAATATCTGAAAATACTTCAAAACTGTACGCTACTAAATTTGAAAACCTAAGAGAAATGGATGAAACCTGAAATACGGGATTCACCAAAGTTAACCAAGAAGAAATTGACTCTTAAACAAGCTCATAATACTAAAAAACCCAGGGCCCAGATTGGTTTCATGGCAGATTTCTATAAAACCTTTAAAGAAGTATTACAACCATTACTCCTCAAGCTTTTCAGAAGGATACAAGCGAGGAAATCTCCCAATTCCTTCCATGAAAGCTAGCATGCAACTCTAATTTACCAGACCAGGTAAGAGAACAAACAAGAAAAAAAAAAAAGGCAAAGATGCAACCAAAAAGTTGAACTATAGACCCATCTCCTAAAAATTCTAACAAAATACTTGCAAATCCACATACAGAACCACATCAAAAGAAGTCATCCATCGGACCAGTTTAGAGTCATACCAGAGGTGCAGGGAGGGTTCAACATATGTAAATCATAAATATCATAAAGACGCATAAATGGGACTGAAAGACAAAAACCACACGATCAATCTCACTGATGCAGAAAATGCTTTTGACAAACTCTAGCATCCCGTCATGCTTAAAGGTCCCAAGAGGGAATTGGACTGGGAGGGATCATTCCTCAATGTCCTCACCAAAAGCCATATAACAGAAACCCAACCAACATCAGCCGAAATTTGGAAGAAAAGAAGTTTTGGAAGCATTCTCTTAAAGGCAGGAACACAACAAAGCTGTCCAATTCGCTATCGCCACTCCTCTTCAATATAGTGCCTTAAAATGCCGGCTAGGGCAATAGGGAGAGAAAGCAAAATTAAATGAGTACCAACTTTAAAAAGGAATTCAAACTATCCCTTTTGCAGAAGATATAGTTTTACTTAAGGGGTGCTAAAAATGCCACCAGAAAAACTCTTAGAAATGATTAAAAGTTTCAGTAAAGTGGGAAGGATACAAAATAAACCTAGAAAAATTCAGTAGTTCTTTCTTTACACCACAATAAGCAACTGGAGAAGGAATATAAGGAATCATTTCCTGGTCACAATAAGCTTCAAAGAAAAGAATTCTGGGAATAACCTAACCAAAGATACCCTTTACGACAAAATATTTTTAAAGCCCTGAAAAAGGGGTTTGAAAATGACATCAAAACATAGAAAGACCTCCCATGCTCTTGGAAAAATTAATATAGTAAAAGGTTGCTCATTATCCCAAATTAAGATAGAATTCAAGGCAATCCAAATAAATCGCCATGAAACTTTTTCAGCGCTTTAGAAAAAAAAATCCTTAAGTTTCATATGAAAAACAAAAGACCACAAATAGCTAAAACAACCCTAAATAAAGTAAATACTGGGGGATTACATTCCCACTACTTCACTATATTCCCAGCAAAGGTCTAAATAGTCATAAAGACGGCTTGTAACTGGCAAAAAAAACCAACAAAAAAAAAAAAAAAAAAAAAAAAACAGAACCATTGACCAATGGAACAAAATTGAAGACCCAAACTTAAACTTATATAACTTCGGCCACCTCATATTTGACAAAGAAGCCAAAAAAGCTCAAGGGAGGAAAGACAGCATCTTCAGCAAATGGTGTTGGCAAAACTGGATCACCATTTGTAGAAGAACAAAATTAAACCCCTACCTCTCACCCTGTACAAAAATAAACTCCAAGTGAATCAAAGATCTCAACCTGAAACCTGAAACCCTGAAGGTGATAGAGGAAAAACTTGGCAGCAACCTACAAGACATAGGCATAGGAAAAGACTTTCTAAATCAAATAGCAGCTGCACAGGAAATAAGGACAACAACTGACAAGTGGGACCTCATCAAACTCAAAAGCTTTTGTATAGCTAAAGAAATAATCAAGGAAGTGAAGAGAAAACCCACAGACTGGAAGGAAACCTTCACCACTGATACATCTGATAGAGCATAAACATCCAGATTATATAAACTACTTAAAAAACAAAGAATTGAGAAAACAAATGACCTACTGAAAAGATGGAGTAAAGAGATGAACAGAGACTTCACCAGTAAGGAAGTAAAGATGGCTGAGAAACATCTTAAAAAGTGTTCAACATCATTAATAATTAAGGAAATGCAAATTAAAACCACACTATAGTATCATCTCACTCCAATAAGACTAGCAAGATCAAGAAAACAAAAGACACTAAATGCTAGAGAGGATGTGGGGAAAGGGGAACACTCATCTGCTGCTCGTGGGAATGTAAACTGGTACAACCACTGTGGAAAGCAGTGTGGAGAACCTTTAAAATCTCAAGATGAGCTGGGCGTGGAGGCACACACCTTTAATCCCAGCACTTGGGAGGCAGAGGAAGGCGGATCTTTGTGAGTTGAGGCCAGCCTGGTCTACAGAGCAAGTTGCAGGACAGCTGGGACTACAGGGAGACCCTGTCTCGAAAAGACCAAAACAAAACAAAACAAACAAACAAAAACTCAAAATGAGCCTACCACCTGACCCAGCCATACCACTCCTGGGTATATACCCACAAGACACATCCTACCACAAAGACCACAAAGATACATGCACAGCTATGTTTATTGCAGCTCTCTTCACAATAGAAAAGAACTGGAACCAACCCAAGTGCCCCTCAAATGTGGTACATCTACACAATGGAGTTCTATGCAGCTGTAAAGAAAGATGACATCATGAACTTTGCAGGTAAATGGATGGAGCCAGAAGATACATGTGCATTGAAAAGGTTATAAAAGACTGAGAAAAATATGCAAGACAGGACTTAACATGTATGACAGAGCTTGGCAGGGGAGCAGGGTGATGTAAGGGGTGGGCATGGATGAGGGAATGAGTCTAGATTTGATTGAGAAATGTTGTATGAAATGCACTCAATAAAAATTAACTTAAAAAGGAAACTTCTTTGATGAGTGGTGACTGGGATAATTGACTCTAAACAAAGGATTCATATTTTGTACATAGCAAGAAATTATATTAGGCTAGGGATCTGACAGCCTTAGGGTCTTGGTTAAATGTTCTCTCTTTCAGAAATAAAATTTGCTATTTATACTACTCTCTTCTAACACCCACAGTTTCTGAAGGAAATTGGTTACTAAACTTACTGTTCAAGATTCTTACTGTTCAACTTACTGTTACAAGATTCTCTTTGGCTTTTATTAGTTTGGTTATAATACATCTTCATGCATATTAAATTTAAAGTTCATTGAAATACATGGATATGAAGATACACTCAGAGTTTCCTCTCTTTTTTCTTATGTCCTCTGTGGCACCTTCTCCTTTCTTATTATCAGATATTCCTCAGAGAGGTTGGACCTCTTCCTGGGTCTTACAGGACCACTAGGCTCTGCTCACCTTTATTGCTTCTTTATTCTTTTATACCTCAGACTGGTGATTTCTTCAGCCTATCCAAGTCTGATACTAAACTGTTTAGAAAATTTTTCATTTCTCTTATTATAATTTTTAGCTCCAAGATTTCCATTTCTTTTTCTTTTTTTTGAGATACATCTCAAAAAAGTAGCCTGGGCTGGCCTCAAATTCACTGTGTAGCCAAGAATGACCTTGAGCTCCTGATCCTTTTCCCTCCACCTCCTGAGTTCTGGGATTGGAGGTATTCAGTACCATGCATGGGTTATATGGTGGTTGAGATCATACCCAAGTAGTCCTGCATGCTAGGCAAGCACTCTGCCTTCGGAGCTAAATCCCATCCCAGTTTCATTCTTCTTATGGCTTTATTTGACATTCTCATTTTGTTAGTATATAATTTTCTTAATTAGACTTAATTGCCTATGTTCTTCTTTAGTGCACTGATCATTTTTTAATTACTTAAAAGTCATGTCCAATTGATATAGCTATTTGGATTGGACTGTTAGTAGTTTGATTATAATATGTCTTTGTGTAACTGTTATGAAAAATAGTTTAGAAGTTCCTACAAACTTAAAAATTCAACTACCATATAATTCTGTAAATGCTCTGCTGGTCTTATATCCAAAGGAAGTAACACCAACACCTAGAGAAATCTGCACTCTGGTGGTGATCATTGCAATATTGTTCTCAGTGGCAAAAACGTGGAAACACCCTAAATGCCCATTCACAGATGAATAGGTAAACAGATGATCATATGCATCTACACAATGGAATATTATTCAGTTTTAAGAAGACATATTGTGATTTACAATAACATGGAAAAACCTATAGGTTATTTGATTTGGTGAAAAGAGCTAAACAGAAAAAATACTGTCTGGTCTTCTTTATACACACATTCTTGTCAAATAGCTGCAGAGTAGAACAATGGTGACCAGGAATGTAGAAAGTGAAAAGGGGAGGAACAGGTCAAAGGACACAGATTTGCAATTTGATAACTGATTCTGAATACTTGGACTGAGATTGCAAATGCACACCACCACATATGGCTTTTAACCTGGGTTCTGGGGATGGAACTCAGGTTCTCAGGCTTGTGTGGCAAGCATGCTTACTTGCTGATAACCTGAGCTCCATTTCCAGAGTTCACGTAAGAAGTCAGATGTGGTATTGTGCATTTTGAATTCCGTCTTGCTACAGCAAGATAGGAAGCTGCAATAGGAGAGTTGGCTGGAAGCTTTCTTACACAGCACAGTAACAGAAATAACAAGAGAGACTCTGCCTCAACACAAGGTGGAAGGAGAGAGCCAAACCTCCCAAAGTTGTCCACTGACTCTGACATCCTACACCCCATATATACCATGAATGTGCACACACAGACACAGACACAGACACACACACACACACACACACACACATGTGCATGCACACATACATACACATCACTTAATTAATAATTAGTTAACTAAATTAATTAAAACCTTTAAAAATCTAGACATCTGTTGCATTAAGTTTGTAGTTAATATTATGAAGTATAGTAAAAAAATCTAGTGAATGGACTTTTAAGTGGTTTTATCACATTAAAAAGTAACCATAGAAAGAAGCATATGAATTTTACTGCCATAGTCACTTCAGTATAAATCAAACGCTATATTGTAGAGTTTAGATGTAAACACAGAAAATTAATTTAAGTAAGTAAATATACATAATACATAATCATTCAAACTTATGTATATATTTTTTTTCTTGTTCTTATTGAATCTAACTTCTAATCTTCACATCCAGATTTTATGTGTATGCTGCCTTTAGAGATTAAAGAAGCTTGGAGAGAAACATATTAGTAAATTGAGATGAGTTGAAACTGCATTGAAACTCCAGAGTCTCAAATGATGCAGACGTGTACAACACTGGAGCAAACCACCAAAGTTCTGGATAGGTGTTACTCATCAGCCAGTACCATCCAGTGTGACAAAGGCAATCTATTAGCAGCTATTTTCCCAAAAGAGAGTTCTCTCTCTCTCTCTCTCTCTCTCTCTCTCTCTCTCTCTCTCTCTCTCTCTCTCTTTCCATTCATTCACTCTCACTATCTCCTCCACCAAGGATGGGTCCTCAGGGGCCTCTCCTTCATTCCTGTTGGAATTTTGACTGGCCTGATACTGTTTAGGTCTTGTGCAGATAGCCATAGTTCCTGTGAGCTGATGTATCCAACAGCCATGTTATGACTAAAAGTCAGATTTCACAGCTCTCTTCCTTATCTGTTAGCTCTTACATTCTTAGCTGAATTCAGAGTTCATTACTAGTGTGAAAAAAATCACTATCAAGTGAAGTTATGCAAATGAAGACAATAGTATATTAAGTTAGTGCAGAGCCACACCAGATACCATTGGCTCCTCCTGCCTTATAGTCCGGAGCTCTTCTCTTTAGGTAAGCATTGCTACAGCTGGCTGCCTGCTCACCCAGTGGTTTCCCATTCTTCCTGGGCACCCAATTCAGCAAAATCCCTTTCCTCAGTTGAAGTTAGATAATTTCATTTATTCTCTCAGTTATATGAATCACTTCCCCGCCATGTACTTAGTGTGCTGTTTTCTTTCTCCTCCACTGTCTTTTGACATTTATGAATCCCCAGAAGACAGAAGCAGACACATGTTGAAACAGCGGAGCTTTTGTTTATCTGAACCCTTCCTAACTGTGAGCACCTTCTTGTCACAGGAGTTGTTAGGGTTATAGTATGAGCCCTGGCAGCCCTATCTAACAAGTTGGTCATCCACCTGTCCTCACTAGGCCAATTAATCAGATAATAGTGAAAAAAAGACAAAGGATATTTATTCAATGTGGCCATATAACAAAGAAGAACAAAGAGGTCCAGTGACTTTCACAGTCCATGTTCATGGGTTCTGTCCTGAGTTTTAGTTTAAGCAGAAGGCAAGAGGTGTATCACTAATAGGTCTGTATCACCAATAGGTATGTATCACTAACAGGTCTGTATCACTAATAGGTATGTATCACTAATAGGTCTGTATCACTAATAGGTATTATCACTAATAGGTCTGGATCACTAATAGGTCTGTATCACTAATAGGTATGAATCACTAACAGGTATGTATCACTAATAGGTATGTATCACTAATAGGTATGTATCAGTAATAGGTATGTATTACTAATAATTATGTATCACTAATAGGTGTGTATTACTAATAGGTGTGTATTACTAATAGGTAAGTATTACTAATAGGTATGTATTACTAATAGGTATTACTAAGAGGTAGGTATTACTAATAGGTATGTATTACTAATAGGTATGTATTACTAAGAGGTGTGTGTATTACTAAGAGGTGTGTGTATTACTAAGAGGTATGTATTACTAATAGGCATTGCTTTACTATAGATATTATTACTAATAGGCATGTATTACTAATAGGTGTGTATTACTAAGAGGTATGTATTACTAATAGGTATATATTACTAATGGGTATGTATTACTAATAGGTATGTATTACTAATAGGTGTGTATTACTAAGAAGTATGTATTACTAATAGGTATGTATCACTAATAGGTATGTATCACTAATAGGTATTGTAGTACTATAGGTATGTATTACTAATAGGTGTGTATTACTAAGAGGTATGTATTACTAATAGGTATGTATTACTAAGAGGTATGTATTACTAATAGGTATGTATTACTAATAGGTCTGTATTACTAATAGGTGTGTATTACTAATAAGAGGTATGTGTCACCAATAGGTATATATCACTAATAGGTATGTATCATCACTAATAGGTATGTATCACGAATAGGTATATATTACTAATAGGTCTCTATTACTAATAGGTCTGTATTACTAAAAAGAGGTATGTATTACTAATATGTATGTATCACTAATAGGTATGTATCACTAATAGGTATTTATCACTAATAGGTATGTATTACTAATAGGTATGTATCACTAATAGGTATGTATCACTAATAGGTATGTATCACTAATAGGTCTGTATTACTAAGAGGTATGTATTACTAATAGGTGTGTATTACTAATAGGTATGTATTACTAATAGGTATATATTACTAGTAGGTATGTATTACTAATAGGTACGTATTACTAATAGGTATGTATTACTAATAGGTGTGTATTACTAATAGGTCCCAGTCAAGGTGTAGCCTTGCCCATCTCATCTGGTCTCTCCCCCAAGATGATCTGGCAGGTTGTCAGAAACGTGTGAAATCACTTTCTGTGAGTCAAGATCCTCTTCTGGCTGGTTTTAGGCAGGAGGGGAAATTCCTATTGTTTTTGGAGTCCATCCTTTCAATAATCTTACAGGCAAAAGGAGGGGCACTTGTGTCTCTAGTATATCTGTATTCCTGGTAGACTGTTACGCTCGGTCTTTTATCACCATCATTTGTACTTTATGCAAATCAAGAATAGATTATGATGGTAAGTTGCTGAGATTAGGTGCTCATCTTTCACATCAGTGAGACCTATTTTAACTAATGAAAGTCTATAACCGAGTAACATATCTGGGAGCAAGTTTTAATAGTCTTAGAACAGGTGTCACTGAGAACATAGGTGTAGCATTAGATAAACTGACAAGGGACACTTTTCTCCACTTCCCTTTCCTGCCTGGTCTGAGACTAAGTCAATTAAGATGAGTGGCACAGGCAGAGGAAGTTTCTTTACATCCTAAGGTGAAAATGCAATGCACAAAGGATCCAGAAATTGGAGTAGAAAATTAGGCCATAAGCTCTGTACAGTTGGGAGTTGGAGCCACAATAGACAAGACTAAGAAACTGTGAGTGTCGAGTTGGTGAGTTGGCTCAGTCAGTAAAGTGCTTGTCACATAAGCATGAGGACCTACCTGATTTCAAGCTCCAGATCCATGTTTTTACATGTGTGATAGAATGTATGTGCAATCCCAGTAATGTGGAAACAAAGGCAAGCAGATCCTTGTGGCTCACTGGCCAACCAGCCTCACTGAATCTATACCACCAGATCAATGAGAGGTCCCATCAATAAAAAAGAAAGATAGCAACTCCAGTTGAATGACTCACCCCAGGTTGACCTCTGCCCTTCACCAGTGCACCTATACATGAGCACATTCACACACACACACACACACACACACACACACACACACACAGGTATGAGGGTGAAAGGAAGGTGAAATAACTTCCTTGAAATTTATGTGGGTCTTAAACCTTTTTTACAAGTCTCCTGGGGCAGAATGAACTATGGAGTTGGGGGGGGGTTCTCTGCTCCATTTTGGAGAGAAAAATGCTCATAACATATCTTGATATGCACAGCTGGAATACTGTCTCCTCTGTTCTGAAAGTAGCCTCTGGGATCAATTATTTATCATGCTAGCCCATCATAAAGCGGGCCATCCATTCCCATTAGCACCCAGGATGAGTCACCAAACATCACCCAAGGAATGCACTGAAGATAAACGGTGGAGCTAGTTGGTGTAGACTGGCCTCGACATTCATTTTTCCTTAGGTTGGAATTTGCTCATCTAATTTCATTGTCACCCCTAACATAGCCATCTGTCTAGATTTATTGACCAGTCTGGATTTACACAGGTTATTTGAAAGATAAAGATCAGATACACAGCAGACCACTACGACCACACTTATCAACCACAGTTGCATGCCCCCAATTCCCTGTTGCCCCCCTGACTTTCACCATCATCAATGTCATCTGGAGCCAGAGAGCAGTAAATTAAGTGTGGCAGAATGTGAAACAGGACCCCAGAATAAAACCACAGATTAGTGATAGACTATACCAAGTTCAACCTTATTAGCCTTTAGAAAACCACACTGCCCTGCCACAGCAGCATCTAAACCTCAGTAGATACAGAGTGCTTCCACTGTCCAGCTGCTGCTGGTTTTAATCAGAGGATGACACTGAGCCAATTAGATGCAGCTTGGTGCTGAAGATGAAGTCCTTCCTCAAGGGGATTGCTGCCTGACATGTCTACCAAGGAAGTTTGGGGAATACTTTCTTTACTCTCTGCCTTGAGCTAATTTTATACCACCAGTCATCTGACTTTGATTTTTTTTATTTAAGATTCCTGTGTATGTATTTATAAAGCAAAGCATTCTCAAGAGAAAAAATGTCAAAAGTAGCTCCAACACAAAGAAAGGGATTGTTCGTTCTCTGCTCTAAAATTATAATGTTGATGGTAATCTCTGGGGACAGCATCTTCCCAGAAGTCAGTGACAGAGAGAGTTAGAACATGGTAAGCTACAGCACACATAGGCTCAGAAGCCATTGTTAGGTAGACTGGTCTCAACACGGCTACTTTTCTCCACACTAACATCATCAGAAGTAGTGAGATACAGAAAGGACATGAGGAAGAATTTGTGGAGGTCTGAGGACTGGCTCACTATCACAAAGTCCTGAAGGCTGGAAGAGCCAAGAGGATTATCCCAAGATAGCTAAGGTCAGCTTAATTAAAGTGTATTGGGCAGATGGTTCTGGAGAAGATGACAACATTCCTTACAACATGGGTTAATTAGCAAGACAATATTTTATTTCAAGTCCATGAAGTGAGGACAGCCTTGGAAACACATATTTATATAGGAATCAAAATTAAGTATATCCACCACCTGGGTCTGTCTCATCTCTTATCCAATATGTAGTTCTAGTACTAGCTTTAGAAAGTAAAGGGGGAACAGGAATGAGGGCATTTTCGTCTCTTGGTATGTTGTAAGTGTGGCAAGAATAAGAGGCACCAAAGTTCGCAGCATTTACACAGGAAACACGGAGAACTCTGATTTTAGGAGCAGGAACAGATCAGGCCTACTGTGAACAATCCAAAGGACTTATGCTAGTTTTAATCAGAGGATGACACCCAGAAAATTAGATGCAGCTTGGTGCTGAAGATGAAATCATGTTTGTTTGGTGCAGTATTCTGAGTAATTAATTCAAATTAGGGATGGAGAGTTGGCTTGGTTGGTAAAGTGCTTACCAGGGAAGCAAGAGGACCCAAGGACAATCACCAGAATCCATATATAAAAAGGGAAATAGCTAGGTATGGTGGGGCACACTACCATCACTGTGGAGGTGGAGACAGGCTCACTGGCCAGCCAATTAATTCTAGTCAGGAAGTTCCAGGCCAGTAAGAGACCCTGTCTCAATAAACAAGGTAGAGGGCTCTTGATACCTGAGGTTGACCTCCGTCCTCCACATACGCAGCTGTACACCTACATGCAATCCAGCACACATGCAAGTATATACATGAATACACACACACACACACACACACACACACACACACACACACACTGAAACAAACATGAAAAAAAATTAAACCACGAAGGGCACCAACGGTAAGCCATGACAGCTGCTGAAGATGCACAATCACAGGCTCCCCTCTACCTTCTGAATCAGACTAGTGTTCAACTGATAATCCAGAGACTGATTAGGAAGTGTCACCTTCAAGATCTGCATAAGAATGAGAGCTGTCTGGATTCCACAGAAATACTTGAACAAGAGGAAGTAGCACCTTTGCCAAAAGACCAAGTCTGGCCTATCTAAAACAGAAGTGATCGGCCATACTAGACTGGACTTGGGGTTGAAGAGAAGCATGGCAGTGTCCTGGTGACTGGGATTTTCAAGATTAGGAAAGGAAATCAAAGTGGGCTGTCCTGCTTACATTCAACAAGGAATCTCTAGGGAGTCTCACTCTGGGTTAGTGCAGGTGTCCATGGGAGCCAGTGCCTGCTAAGGAGCCCCCAGCCAGTCGTAGAGGAAAGCAAGTCTGCATAGCTTCTAAAAGGCCAAGGCCAGCTATCTTAACTGGCTCACCTGCTCTAGAATAAGACAGCCAAGTATCATCAAACATTGATGAAACAGAGATGAGAATGAAAATTTCTGGAAAAAGTTGTCAGAAAGAGAGGCAACCACTTAAAATGTACGCCAGCAAGAAACATCTGGAAGGGTCACATCGGGGCCAAACCGCTGTCACTGAAGATCTTGGAAAAGTTACTCACTATGGTCAATGTGTTCCACTTTTGGTCTGCATCAAAATTGGGATACAGCTCTGCTGATAACTTCCCTGGCATCCAGGAAGCCACAGGTTCGATCCCCAGCACCATATCAATAGAATGTAGTGATGGACATCTATAATTCCAGAACCGAGGAGGTAAAGTCAAGAGGATCAGAAATTCAAGGTCATTTTCAGCCACAGAGTGAGTTCAAGGCCAAACAGAGACCCTGTCTCCAAACAAAAAACAAAAGCAAAACAAACAAAAAAATGCACTAATGATTGGTCCTAGTGCAGAAATCCTGCTTCCTAGGTCTGGGGAAGGACTGGAATCTGCAAGCTTTACATTTTTATTAATGTATCAGTTGTACATGTCTCTAGATATTGTTCAATATCCCTCAAAGGGTAGGAACAGGAGGGCAAAATCATTTCAAATTAAAATTCCTGACTTTGTCCAATCACTGTCAAGAATAATGGATTTAGGATCCTAGGCGAGGGTGTCAGAATCATCCAGAGAGCGTGGGAAGTACACATTGCAGGCTCTGCCCAGAGTTTCCATTTCCTAGGTGAGATGACTATAGCTAGATTGGGGGGCCACAGTTGGAGAAACACCAGTTTTGTCCAGTCACAGATACTACCAATCTGCTTCCACTCTGGGACAGTTGGTGGAACTTCTCTGCCTGAACACATGGCTGCTTCTGTGTAGTCTAAGTCCTATTGGAACAAACAAAGTAATGAATTTTGTTAATTTAAGCAATTACCAAGCTACGCTTCTCTCATACAATAAACTTAGTCTGACCAATATACAGTAAGGGTCAGTGGTGGCCTGGGGCCTGAGCTGATGATGTCAGAGACCATAGTTAAAAATTCTAAACATGTGATACAATAGCAGTAGTGTGGAGGGAGGCCTAGCAAGTTCTGGAGGGTGTGAACAGGAATCTTAGCACTAAAAGCAATCTCCCACCTGTAGTCAGCCACGCATGAGAAGGAAGTTATAGGGAGACAAATCTTCACGTTTGCCCAGCAAGACAGGAAGTTCGCCATTGAGTGCTA
Source organism: Rhizomys pruinosus (assembly GCA_009823505.1). Classification (NCBI taxonomy): domain Eukaryota; kingdom Metazoa; phylum Chordata; class Mammalia; order Rodentia; family Spalacidae; genus Rhizomys; species Rhizomys pruinosus. The sequence continues at coordinate 1,068,592 of VZQC01004706.1, forward strand.
GAATGATGACTCAGCAGCTGAGAGCACTGGCTGCCTTGCACAGGAGCTTGATTCAGGTCCCAGCACCCACAAAGCAGCTAACGACTCTCCATGACTCTAGTTCCATGGGATCCAATGCCATCTTCTGGTCTCCATGGATATTGCATACACCTGATGTACTTATATACATACAGGCAAAACACTCATACATAATAAATAATTTAAAATTCTAAAGCTTAAAAGTCATTTTTGAGTGATAGGCGGGACAGCCCAAAGGCAAGAGGGAAAGGAAAAGATGAGGAAGAAACCTGTAGTCAGCCCTGCCCAGCAGGGAGGGGGCTGTGCAATGAACTTTTTGGCTTTGATGAGATCACTCTCTCTATACCTCTTGTGTGCCTGGTATGGAATGGTAGGTCACAGTGATGGCTAGAAAGCAGGTATGTGAGAGCTGAGGACCTGCCTCAGTCCAGTAAAGTCCCTTCCACACAACCATGAAGACATGAGTTTGTACTCAGCATCCAAATAAAAGCCTTGTGTGGCCTGTGTACCTGTGACTGCAGCACCAGATGTGGTGAGGGAATCCCTGGGGCTTGCAGGCCAGCTAATCTAATGGAATCCAGAAGATCCAGGCTCAGGAAGAGACTCTGCCCTTTAATAAGTACAGGGGCAATCTCAGAAGACACCTGACATCAACCTCTGGCCCCCACGTGTACCAGAACATTCACATCCACACATGAAAACTGTACATACACACACACACACACACACACACACACACACACACACACACACACACTGACTTAGCTCAGAAAAGAATACTCCTCTTGAGGTCTGTGTCCTCACTTCTTCTAAAAGGCCTCTCACTCCTCAATCCAATCTAGGTTCATGACAGACCTCACTTTGCTTTATGACGAGATTTAAGTTCTACAGCCCTTGAGACTCCAGTTGAATTTCACAACAATTTACTTAAATATTCTATCTGTAGGGACTTTCACTGTTCCTTCATTTTCTGTGTGCAGTGCTAGGGATATGCTAGGCCAGTGCTCAACCACCAAGCCATACCCCAGTTTTCTATTTCTTAACATTTTTTTAAAGAGGAGGACTTTGTATTCTCCAAGAAAGTTATAAGTACTGCCAAGAACAAAAGGACATATTTTCTACACTTTGTTTTCCTCAATATAAGGTTAGTGTTGTTGAGTAAACATACTCTTTCATGCTATGCAAGACACCCTTGAAATCAAAGGGTGATTTCTATGTCACCCATGGAAATCAAGGTCATGCATCGACTTTCCTTTGAGTCCATTCCTTCATTTATCTGTGACCTCAAACAATTCAGCCCACCTATTCATGTCACGACAGAGCGCCACCCTTCATCTGAAGAGTTTTGTGCATCGAACCCTGTATCTATGGTCTTTTCCTGTATCCTTATGAAAGAGTTGAATTCATAAATTAGTAACAGTAAGATATTAACAAATATAACTAATAATAAAATATAATAAATATTAAAACATAGTGTGGTGAAAGTTATTTAAAACTTGTATATTTCTTCTCTCTACATTTTTTCTTGTAGTACTGCAAGTAGGACAGTGGTCTCATAAGAATAAATTCCCTAAAGACCATCTTGGTTTGTGTAAGTTCACTATAGAGGTTCACACAATGACAAAACCTCATCTCTGTACATCCCTCAGCCTGTGCCTCTATTGGTAAGTGCAGCATGACTGGTATTTTCACATCTCAGGGGTCACAGTGACTAAAACCTCTGGAAAGGAAGCACAGTGCTTTCCTCTGATAAAAACTGGATGTTGAATGCTTTAGTGGCCAGGAATAATGTACTCAAAAGGCTTGATACCAAAACCTTCCAGAAGCAGGACTTAATAACTGGGACTGCTTCATAAAATTATTAAAAGATGGGCCTGTGGATGCAGCCTTTGCTAACCAATGGAACCTCAATTCCTCAGGCCAGCAGACAATTCACCTCTTTTCTTTTCTCTATTTTTTATATGTGGGTATGGTATGTGTGTGCTTGTTCAAATATGTATACAAGCATGTATAGGCTCAAAGTTTACATCACATGTCTTCCTCGATTGCTACCCACTTTATTTATTGAGTCAAAGTCTTTTTGTTGAACCCAGAGATTGCAATTCCCACTAGTCTAGCTAGTCAGCCTGTCCCATCCTTACCTCTGTCTCCTGAACACTGGGGTTAGAGGGTTCCATAACTGCAGAGCTTTTACATGAGTTCTAGGGCTCCAAATTCCAGTCCTCATGCTTGTGCCACAAACACTCTACCCCCAGTCATCTTCCAACCCAGGATTCTCCTCTTATCATCTGTCTTACTTCCCCCCTTCTCCCTCACCTTATAGTTCATTATCTCCATTATAAACTTACCTTGTTCCTCATTTACCTCTCTGTCTTTTTATTGGCTATTTCCGGATTTTCTCCTTGTTTTAGAAAAAAAAATCCCATGAAGATATCCCTGCCCCCCTGCCCTGTATAGTTCAGTCACACTGTGCACTTTGGGGCCTCTCCTTCTTCTATGTCCTTTCTGGGTGGTGCTCACATTGAAATCTGTCCATATTGCAAATAAACCCTCAAGTCTGTATACTTGAGTTCATTGATCTAGCTTATGAGATGTCTTTGCTCTTTCATTCACATAGCTCACTGGCTCTTTGGCACTCTCCTAAGAAACCTGTATTCTACTATCCCAACGCAAGCTTAACTAGAGAAAGCAACTTTGAAGAAGTAACAACTCTCTAAGAAGTTTGCCCTAGAAAAACATGAAAAAACAAGTGACAGAAAGGAAAAGATGGAAGCAGAATAACACCAAAGAAACACAACCCTAAAATCCCAGAACAAGAACAGATTCCCCTTCAGCCCCACTCCAGCACCTGTGTGTGTCATTGACAGTTGTGCCTACTGCCTGTGTGTGTCAATGACGGGTGTACCTACTGCCTGTGTGTGTTGCCTGCCTTTTCCTTCTTTCTCATTTTTCTTTTGCAGAGATGGGTAAACTAAAGTTCTGAGAAAAAGTCCCACCTGCATTAAACAATCTACAAGGATGGTTCATTGATTATGGAGAGCTTGAATACTGGGAAGCAAATTTATCTTGGGGTACCTTTGGCCAGCTAAATAGCCACTCATTGTCCACTTCCATGTCTGACCTAACATCCTTGTGACTATCAGGTAAACACCCTTTTGTAACCTACAAACAGAACCCTAACTTCTACTATTCAAAAGATAAGAATGTCATCAGATAACACCTCCTACTGTAGAAGAGACTTCTGTCCTTCTTGTAACCCGTCTACCTGGTATTGGCACCAAATATTTGAAAGGTGCCTTGACTTATGATTTTCTTTGATCTGTTGCTGTAAAAACATCATAAAACTGTTGCTACACATTGGAATGTGATGTTTGGTGTAACCTAAATCTGTTTTCCTGGACCCTGGACACTTAATAAACAATTGCCTTTGAAATGAGAGCTGTGTTATTTGTATCAAAAGTTGTTAGAGTTCTTATCCTGAAACAGCAATTCTAAGTCATCTGTGTGCCTGGTAGTACTGCTTTTCCCTTCAAGACACTGCTGAAATACATCTGTGTGAGGGAAAAGGCTGTTACAAATACAGTGGTCTAAGCAGATGCTAGAGTCTAACATTACATTCTTAAACAGACATCAATTGAAGACAACAATTGGAGGTAGAGAAGTTTCATTGATTGTGATGATGGACTTTGGCTGCCAAAGAAGAGCCCCGCTTGACCTGTCTCACCTCCAGCCTTTTCAACACCACACTCCCTCCAGTTAATGCAGTCCTACATGGCCTGACACCACCCTTCAGTTAAAAGCAAGTGGCCAATTGTCTTCATGGTCCAGTTTTTCCCCTGAAATATATATATATACTATAGTTATATAATATATATATATATAAGATTTTCTTTCTTTTATTTTATTTTTAAACAATAAATAATAAGTTGTGAGTACAAGCATCCTTCATGTAAGACCAATTTGCAAGCAGTTGTGCCCAAACCCACACAGCCCAAGGGACACACCATCCAGCTGGAGGGGCTTCTATGTACGATCATGTTGATCAAATAAGTGTCCAGACTATGTTGCTGCAGTTTCACCATTCACCCCAATCTAAGAACTTACATTCTACCATGCCCCCTCTTCTGCAGATTGTTCCCTAGGCTTAGAAAAGGTGGATGAGAAGCAAAACAGTCTACTTTCTCTGGAGATGTCATTTTGGACTCTGATCAGTTCTGGCTGTTTCCTTTCATGGGCTGACAGTTTGTCCAGGAATATCCTTTCAATCCTACTAATGAAGTACAAACAATTAGATATATAGGTATTTAAACCCCTGAAGTATTTCTAAGCATAAGTGATTTGTGAGAACAAAAGGAAATAATTAAATGGCAAGATCAACTTAATTTATTGAGCTTGGAATTATTTCTGACATTAGTTGTATGACTTTAAGAAAGCTCAGAGCTGGAATGTACACTCATCACGTTCCATGATTGTTAAGAGAGAGCCATAACCTGAAGAAAAAAGGAGAAACCAGAAGTGTTCTGGGTGCTCCATATTCCCTGGAGTCTTCCTGAGCTCTATGTGTGAAGTTAGCATCACTCAACTTAAATAAAATATATGGTTTGGGGCCGGGTGTGGGGGCATGTACCTTTAATCTCAGCACTTGGAGGCAAAGGCAGGCAGATCTCTGTGAGGCCAAGGCCAGCATGGCTGACATAGTGAGCTCCAGGCCACCTGGGACTAAAGGGAGACCCTACCTCGAAAAGACAAAAAAATACGTATTATTTTAGCTTTCACTTGAAAATTACTTCAAATTTACAGGAAAAAGTGAGCAGAAACAAAACAAAGAATATGCATGCCCCATTTACCCAGGTCCCCCTCCCCCAGCATCTCTCCCAGTGTTTGCCCAGATCCCCTACCCCAGCATCTCTCCCAGTGTGTACCCAGATCCCCTACCCCAGCATCTCTCCCAGTGTTTAGCCAGATCCCCTACCCCAGCATCTCTCCCAGTGTTTAGCCAGATCCCCTATCCCAGCATCTCTCCCAGTGTTTACCCAGATCCCCCTCCCCCAGCAGCTCTCTCAGTGTTTACCCAGATCCCCTACCCCAGCATCTCTCCCAGTGTTTATCCAGATCACTTCCCTCAGCATCTCTCCCAGTGTTTACCCAGATCCCCTATCCCAGCATCTCTCCCGGTGTTTATCCAGATCCCCTATCCCAGCATCTCTCCCAGTGTTTATCCAGATCCCCTCCCCCAGCATCTCTCCCACTGTTTACCCAGATCCCCTATCCCAGCATCTCTCCCAGTGTTTATCCAGATCCCCTATCCCAGCATCTCTCCCAATGTTTATCCAGATCCCCTATCCCAGCATCTCTCCCAGTGTTTACCCAGATCCCCCTCCCCCAGCATCTCTCTCAGTGTTTACCCAGATCCCCTCCCCCAGCATCTCTCCCAGTGTTTATCCAGATCACTTCCCTCAGCATCTCTCCCAGTGTTTACCCAGATCCCCTATCCCAGCATCTCTCCCAGTGTTTACCCAGATCCCCTATCCCAGCATCTCTCCCAGTGTTTATCCAGATCCCCTCCCCCAGCATCTCTCCCAGTGTTTACCCAGATCCCCTATCCCAGCATCTCTCCCAGTGTTTACCCAGATCCCCTACCCCAGCATCTCTCCCAGTGTTTATCCAGATCCCCTCCCCCAGCATCTCTCCCAGTGTTTACCCAGATCCCCCTCCCCCAGCATCTCTCCCAGTGTTTACCCAGATCCCCTCCCCCAGCATCTCTCCCAGTGTTTACCCAGATCCCCTATCCCAGCATCTCTCCCTGTGTTTACTCAGATCCCCTATCCCAGCATCTCTCCCAGTGTGTATCCAGATCCCCTACCCCAGCATCTCTCCCAGTGTTTACCGATATCCCCTTTCCCAGCATCTCTCCCAGTGTTTATCCAGATCCCCTATCCCAGCATCTCTCTCAGTGTTTACCCAGATCTCCTATCCCAGCATCTCTCCCAGTGTTTACTCAGATCCCCTCCCCCAGCATCTCTCCCAGTGTTTACCCAGAACCTCTACCCCAGCATCTCTCCCAGTGTGTACCCAGATCGCCTATCCCAGCATTTCTCCCAGTGTGTACCCAGATCCCCTATCCCAGCATCTCTCCCAGTGTTTACCCAGATCCCCTACCCCAGCATCTCTTCCAGTGTGTACCCAGATCCCCTCCCCCAGCATCTCTCCCAGTGTTTATCCAGATCCCCTCCCCCAGCATCTCTCCCACTGTTTACCCAGATCTCCTACCCCAGCATCTCTGCCAGTGTTTACCCCATCAAGGATCAGCCACCCCAGGGTAAGTTACATATTTAATATCCTGGAAGGAATGAAGACATTTTTTTTAATTTTTTTTTATTATTTATTTATTTATTTATTTATTTATTTATTTATTTTTGTATGTGTATGAATGTACTGTCTGCATGCAGGTCTGTGCACCCATGTTGTGCAATGCCGCGGAGGTCAGAAGAGGTGCTCGGATTCCCCTGGAACTGGAGTTCTCCTGGAATTGGAGTTACAGACGGTTCTTAGCCGCCATGTGGGTGCTGGGGATCGAACCCGGGTGCTCTGCAAGAGCGTAGGTGCTCTTAACCGCTAGGCTATCTCTCCAGCCCCAGGAATGAAGACATTTTAAAGAGACATTTGTGCTCCTCCCCAGCAGATCACACTGTTAAAACAATGGACTACATTAAATTTGCATTTCCTTCAGAAGTCCAGTGCTGTAAGAAGGAAAATGCTGAAGCCTCGTGTCAGAGGAAGAACACAGATCACACACGCGCGCGCGCGCGCGCGCACACACACACACACACACACACACACACACACACACACCTCTGGCAAGTTGTCAGTTGCAAGTTGCAGGAGAGTGAGAGCAGAGACAATGATGTGTCAGTGATGGGTAGGATCCCACCTTGACCTGGACTGCTGAGTTATGCATTACTTTAACCCTCAGTTTAAAAGTAAACCTCATGTCAGGACCCTGAAGATGGACTTGGGACTCTTTCTTTGTTCCTGTTCTGAACCTGGCCACATTGAATGAATCTTCTCTTTCTGCTCCTCCCTATTACTTGTCTTTTATTGGCCTACTGAAGGTGGGTGGCAAAATCTGACTTGTTAGGCTTCATGGGTCTAGGTGCTGACCTAACAACTCCAGTAACACATACACCAATAAACTCTTTCCCCTAAATGCTTCAGAATGAAGTCCTTAGTAACAATGATATGTTCTGAGGTAACCACACTACTACTGTCAGTTAACATTGGTCTAGTGTTGCTGTCTAACTTCCCATTTGGGTTCATTTTTTTCAGTTGGCCCAATAATGTCCTCTATAACACTGTTCCTCTGTAGCTCAGGATACAAGCTGGGGTTGGGCACCTCTGGGAGTGGTCTCTTTGTCTTCTTTGGTCTGTAACAAGTTCACAGACTTCATTGGCTATTATGACATTGTTACTTTGAAGATGAAGATCTCCCCTTTTCAATTACAATCCTTTCATTCCATTGGAGCTTATAGTTTCTTTATGTCAAAATCCTACATCCTGAGAGTTCTGAATGAATGCAATATGTTCCTCTCCAGCACCAAAAATATATAGCCTATTGTCTCTCATGGGCGATATCAATTTCAACCATTCTGTTAGTTTTCCTTTCTCTACATCTAATCAGAAGTCCATAGGGAGATATTTTCAGACCATGAGCCTGTTTGGCTCTCACAAAAACTTGGTGTCCATTTGATGCTTGCTTGATGAAATCTTTATAATATTGGTTTCAAAATTATCTTTCCAAATTCAGCACCATTTCCACATTTAACAAAGGACCCTGTGAGTTCTACTGTTATTTTGTCATCATTTTTCTATGAATCTATTATATGTCTATCTACTATCTATCTATCATCTATTATATATCATCTATATCTATCTATATATCTATCATCTTTTATATCTCTCTCACTATATGTGTGTCCTTCTATCTCTCATTATCTACCTATATGTACTGGCTAATAAATTCATATTTAATTGGTTTAAAATTCATAACTGCACTTAATTATTTGTCAATGAAATTGTCCTATGTTTTGCTCTTTCAAGTTGGTTCTTATTTCCAGGTAACAAGCCTCCATCACTACTTTTTAATACTTTTTCCTTTCTAGCATTCAAGATTTTGACAGCTCATCTATCTTGTCGAGTTATGGAAGCAAACATTTCTTTGCTGGGCCTTATTTCATTTTAAAGTAATGGTATTAGAGACAGAGATAAAAGCATGAGGTGTGCTCATCTGTACTAGGATTTTTAGTAGTTCTTTCAAAAGAGATTGCAAGTGACTTATACTTTTATACATATCATGTACACACATGCAAATATATTCACACATATATATGTACATGTGAACATAAAACACCTATGCTCAGATGTATGTCTTACAGTATTTGAGTCCACATCCAAACCTTCTGTACCAATCGATATCCCTGTGTCTAATCTACAATGGAGAACTCTAGTTCCCAACAGCATTAACATATCCTACTCAATCCTATAGTATGCTTAAAGTACTCTAGACATATTCTAATCCTCATTAAACTAAAAGAGCAAGCAAACTCAAAAGTTCAGAATGCTTGTGTAATGCCCCCCCACACACACACACAAACTTGCCCCAGATCAATGATCTGAGGCCAGACACTTTGGACCTTGGCAGTTTGGGTTAGGGATCAATGAGGTGTGCTCATTGATTCTTCTCTTGACTGCTTTGTTCTCCTCAAAGTGTTTAAGGCACTTATTGCTGTAAAATTAGGTTCAGTTGTTTCAGGTTTTTTCAACTTAAAATTTAGCTTCCTTTCTAATGTTGCAGATTATATTTTGTTTTTTTTTAATGTGAGCTTATTGACAAAATTTAAAATGGCAAATCATTACCAAGGTTCTACTGATGAAAGTCTTCTCTCTCTCTCTCTCTCTCTCTCTCTCTCTCTCTCCCTTCCTCCCTCTCTCTCCTCCAGACGCTAAGATGTGTGGCTCACTCTTCCTCCTTATTCAGGGAAGATGCCATCTTTTTCCAGGAAAAGATCTCATTGGCCCAGGTGAAACCTTCTGTGTAGGTTCTGTGGGCATGGATGACGTCAGGAACCTGAAGGGTGCATGCATCCCTCTTTCACCTCTTAGTCTGTGTACATATATTTATTCAGAAGAAACAGGGAAAATAAACAATAATAACAAAACTCTGCAGAGTTTCTATGCCACATTCTTCTCTGAGTTGTCTTCCTATAGATAAAAATATTATTCTCAAGTTTTGTAGGAATGACATAAAATGGACAGAATCTGGAGTAATTAACCTTTTAATTAAATTTGCAATGAAAATCTATGGCCAACAAACTCACTGAGCCTTCTGAACCTCATTTTGCTGTTTGACACATGATATTGAATGAATTTGAGTATGCTTGAGAATTAACAAATCAAAGCACTTAAAGACAGCACATCTTCACTGAAACAATGAAAACTGAGAATGCCTGACATTGTATGTGTAAAATGTTTTAAGTTTCAGGATGGTTGTCTGCTAAGACAAGGATGAATCTAAGCTTGTAGTTCTCCAAAATTGCTGCCCAAGAAAAGGTTTCACATAAAAGTATGGGTGAGGCCTAACTCAGCAGCACAGGTGTAGGAGACATCTGGGGGGATACCCTCCAAGGACGGGCTCACTCTTAAAAATAAAGTTAAAAGTTAGGTTTTTTATTCAGGTATAACTGTCATGTGACAGAGAAATTCTGCAGAAGTTTGTTATTACTGTTTATTTTCCCTGTTTCTTATGAATAAAGATATGTACACAGACTCAAAGGTGAAAGAGGGATGCATGCACCCTTCAGGTTCCTGACATCATCCATTCCCATAGTACCCATACAGAAAGTCTTCACCTGGGCCAATGAGATCTTCTCCTGGAAAAAGATGGCCTCTTCCCTGAATACAGAGGAAGAGTGAACCACACATGCTCAGCATCTGGAGCTAGGATGCCAGGAGATAGGCATAGATCCTGGCCCAGAATGTCTTTTTATTATTATTATAGAAACTCTTCAGCTTCAGCCTACTGGCAGTATGGCCATGTGTAATGAAGAAATGTGCAAAGACAAAATAAACAGGAAAAGTGAATTATTACAGGGATGAGTCAAGATCTGTGGTAGAAAACGAGGGAGAGAGGACTCTTACAGATCCAAACCCAGCTCCACCAGCAACCCTAAGATTTATCTGGAAGACTGGATGTAGTGACACATATCTAAAATCCCAGCACTTAGGAGATAGAGGCAGTAGGATCAAGAATTCACAGTCCTTTTATGCCACATGAAGAGTTAGAGGCTAGCCAGCACTACATGAGACTTCGTCTCTACAAATAAGAACAACAAATCCAACTTGAGGAGGTACAGATTCTGCCTGGCTCCTGAGCCACCAGACTTTGGTGATGCAGCTGGAACAAACAGAATGGCACGAGTAGCCACACCACATAGGGTATAGCAGTGATACCGTATGTTCGCATCACACAGGAGAGCTGTGCATTGTCCTGAGTAAGTTCTCCTGGATATTCTCTAGGGACCTAAGACAAGAGCCACAAGGACAGAGAACAACACTTCATAATAGGCTGAGGTGGGGGCAATTCCAATTACTTGTGCACTACAAAGAATTTGATCTCATTATTTATCAAATTCAATGGGTGACTTGATAATTTATAAATGGAAAAACAGGCTCAAGAATCCCAAGCAGCTTGTTGAGTATCTCAGAGCTACTTTCAGAACCTTGAACTTTCCAAATATACAGTCTGCCATCAGAGAGCCATACAGGGGAAGTCAGGGACTGAGCCACCACCCCATCTTCTTCCCTCCAGACAACTGCTGCATTATCTCAGAGCCTCAGTCCTCCACCTGCCAAATGCAAGGGGTGGGCAGACTTACTTCTGATTATCTAGTTCTAAAATGAATATTTGATCTTTTCTCTGTGCACATGTGTATAAATGTGTGTATGTTTATGTGTGCACCTATATTTGTTTTGTGTAAGCATGTATATATGTGAACATGGAACAGTGCTTGTCTTTCCCCAGTGACAGAGGTTTTAAGCAACTAAAATGAACTCAGATAATGAAAGTTCAGGGAAGATTTGTGGGTGACAGTTGAGCTGAGGTGTGAATAGAGTGCCTCCCTACTATGATGATAAGTAACAATAAAAGAAGGATCAGCACACACACACACACACACACACACACACACACACACACACTGAGGGTTTTTCTGACTGGGAGCTTACTCCTCATTCTTGGCTAGGAGCTTACCTAGACTAAATGAGACCTTGTTGATTCTTATAGGAACACCATGAGGCAAGTAATAACAATGCCTATCTCTGGGGCTAGGGAGATGGCTCAGTCAGTAAAGTGCTTGTATGACACGTATAAGGACCTAAGTTCAAGCCAGCACTAATGTAAAAAGCCAGGCATGGTGGTGCACACCTGTAACCCCATGGCTGGGAAGGTAGAGATAGGCAGATCCTTGGGTTTACTGGCCAGCCGGCCAAGGCAAATTGGTGAGCTCCAGTCAAAAGTGAAAGACTCTGAAAAAACAAGATGGAGAGCAAACAAAGGCACCCAATGACCTCTGGCCACCACATTCACATGTACATGTGCACATGCACGCATACATGTGCAACCATACCCACAGCCACAAACAAACATGTACACACATACAGGCACACAAACAAATTAATAAATTAAAAATGCTAGTTAGTCTTGGTTGTCAACTTGACTAGATCTGAAGTATTCTAAGGGATAAGCCACTGGGCCCATCTGAAGGGGTTTTAGCTTGTTATGTGCAGTGAGAAGATGACCCTGATGTAAGCAGTTCCTTCCTGTGGTAGTGCAGATAAACCGAGATCTGAGGGGAAAGCTCTGCTGTTTGCCTTGTGCCTTCACATCTCCTTGGCTAGTTCATTGATCCTACTGATGAGTGCATCTTCTCTGCTGCTGCGTCCCTTTCTAATGTCAGAACCCACCTACTCCCTACTTCTGAGCTGGACTAAAGACTGAAGGCTCTCTAGGAATCCATGTTAGGATTGCTGCGGTGATTGGACCAGCCTCTGGGTTCTCCCTACCTCTTGTGTGAAGACAGCCATTGTTGAATTACCCAGTCTGTACTATGTAAGCCAATCTAATAAACCCTCTTAATACATATTTATTCTATCAATTCCATTCCCCCTAGAGAACTCTGATATGTATGCTTACACTACATATGAGTAGGCTAGGCCTCAGAGGGACAGTGGGCCTTGAAGTCCAACAGAAGGTCAGACCAGCCAATCTACTGGACTCCAGGGACTATTTCCCTGCACCAGGCTATAGCCCCATGAGAGAGAGCCCAGGAAAACTGCACAGCTAAGAGGCTTCTTCTAAGTGAACTTTGATCCTTTTCTGTGTATAAGATGCCCCTAGCTCTCCCATTAAAGTTTGCCTTCCTTTCTCCACCCAGGTTTATGGGAAGTAAAATATGACATTTAGTTAATTGATTTTTCAGATCTACAAGCCCAGGGTAGGAAGGGCTGTAAATTAAGCAGCTCTCATTTCCATAACATTGTGGTCCAAAGGGTACAGCTTTATGATGCATCCCTCAAGTGATGATCCCTGGCTTTTATTAAACAAAGGGTGTGGTCCAAAAGCCCTGGCCCTGCTTTGCGAGGGAGTTAGGTATGTATGTGCAGCAGAAAAGTAATTGGATGTGTTTATCTCATGGTGTGGTTATAATCTTAATATACTCCACTGGGCTACCAGAGTCGTTCCTAAGACAAGACACATCTGCTGTCTATAAAAACAGATGGAAGCAGCAAAGGGCATTTCCTGTGCAATCTCCTCATTCTAGGGCAGGATACTGGAAGATGAGGAAGTTGATGCGTAAATGGGAAGGAAAGGGGTACACATCCCAAAGTCTGGATGAAGCCCCTCACCAGCTGAGAAACAAGTATTCCAACATGATTGACATTTTTTGTGAAGATTAGTAACAGTGATATAATATTTCTTTCATATATGTGTACTTTATGTTAAAACAATAATGAACCAGGCTTAAAGTTTAAATTCTTCTTCTACAAAACTTCCTGCATCTGCATATTCTAGAACTTTGTTACCTTACCAATTATAATCGTGTCAGGTGACCCTCAGGAACCACCTTGTGATTTCATTTAAATTCTTTAGCTGAACCGTGACTATAACAGCTTCAAAAATCATGCAAATGCTATATATGACTATTGTAAAAGCAATTATTTGGTCATATTACTAACCTCTCTCAACCAGGATGTGTGCATACACCCACACACTGGGTGGGTGGAGTAGAGGCTGCTGATTGTAGTACACTCCCTCTGCAAAGGAAGAGGGAGTATGACATTTCCTTTCCCTTTTCAAGAAGAAATAAGATGGACCTCCCCACCCCAACCCCCTTTCCTCTTTGCGTTCTTGCTCAGACAATAGGAAGCATAGAAGAAAGTGAAATATTAGCATCAATTCCTCCTTTTACATCTCCCCACCTTACTCCAGTGCTCAGAGAATGGGGCCAATTCAGACACAGAGTGCTGCCCTTTGCTTTAATGTACGGAGGTGAGATAGGAAGGAGCTGGGAACAGAAGGCCCCAAGGCACTAACGTGCACATCTGTTATGAGTCAGCTAAAACATGGCCGACACTGAACATTGGGACAGGGGTTAATAAATCAGCACAAAATGTCCTGGGAACTCCAAAGTAAACAGTGATGCAATCTACCATGTAACTATTTCTGGCAGAATGCCACTTTTGTGTGATTTTTGTATAAATATGCCCTTGAGGCCAGGAGCCTGCCCCCTTTGCCTTTGCCCCTTGTGTCTGTCAATCTGTATGCCTGTAGTATCCTGTGTGGGGCTCATGTGCGCTGGCATGTGGCTGGGTGCCTGCTGGCAGCTATCTGCCAAGCAGACTTTACCAGAATATGTAAAATCTGTCTTATCTTCCTGCAGCTACTCAAAATCTCTCACAAGCTCGCAGCTTCCTGTGAGCCTCTTTCTGTCCGGACTTCGGCACTTGAACCTCACTGGAGGCCTATTGAATGAGCCAGGAAACCAATAGCTTGAGCCAGGTACCTCAAGTACTAGCTCCCACGGCAGATCTCCAGACACAGTGATTATGAGTATTACTTTTTTTTTCAGGGCCACTGCTGCTCAACCCTCAGAGTAACCAGTTCTCATGGAATAGTGAATATGTTTTTTAATGCTGTCATTGTCAATAACTCTGAGGAAATTAAAGTTAAGCACACTGAAAATCATGTCTCTTAGGTATAACTTTGCAGAGCTTTTAAAATATTTAGATGTATATGTATGATGTCTATGGTTTGCTTTAATTCTCAATGTGACACAATCTAGTCATCTGGGAAAGGTCTAAAAGAGGAATTATCTACATTAGGTTACACTGTGGTCAGGTCTACAAAGGATTTTCTTTTTTTAATTTTTTTAATGTATATTTTGTACAAGATTATCAAATCTAGACCCGTGTCCCCCACCCTACCCCCCCACCCCACCAGAGCTCATGCATTCTGCCAAACATGCTTTTCATCTCTTTCTCAATATTCTCCATGTGGAAGTTGACTGTTTTGAGCAGAAGTTCACTGTTTCAGTCAGTACTTTGATGCAGTCCTTTCTGTTGTTATTGTTGTTGTTGTTTCCAATATGCATCACTCCCAACTACTTGGACAAAAGCTCAAGGGGCCATGCACAAGAAATACTTACAACTAGGTAATTGGCACTAGCATCCACAGATGAGGGATACCATTTGTCATTTGTTTTTCTGAGACTGTGTTACTTCACTCAGCACGACGTCTTCTAGCTCCAGCCATTTTCCTGCAAAGCTCATGATGTCGTCTTTCTTTACTGCTTCATAGAACTCCATTGTATAGATGTACCACATTTTCTCTATCCACTCGTCAGTTGAGGGGCATTTGGGTTGGGTCCAGCTCCTTGCTATTGTGAAAAGAGCTGAAATAAACATGGCCGTGCATGTATCTCTGCAGTGGGGTGAGTCTTGAGGGTTCATGCCTAGGAGTGGTATGGCTGGGTTGGGTGGCAAGTTCATTCCAAGTCTTCCAAGGGTTCTCCACACTGCTTTCCATAGTGGCTGTATGACTTTACATTCCCACCAGCAGTTAATGAGTGTTTCCCTTTCCCCACAACCTCTCCAGCACTTGGTATCATTTGTTTTCTTGATCCTAGCCATTCTTACTGGAGTAAGATGATATCTTAAAGTGGTTTTCATTTGCATTTCCTTAATGATTAGTGATGTTGAACACTTCTTAAGGTGTTTCTCAGCCATCTCTAATTCCTCACTTGTGAAGTATCTGTTCAGCTCTTTGCTCCATCTATTGAGTGGGTCATTTGTTTTCTTCTTTTTTTTTGAGTATTTTATATATTCTGGAAATTAATGCTTTGTCAGATGTTTCTGTGGTGAAAGTTTCCTCCCACTCTATGGGATTTCTCTTCACTTCCTTGATTGTCTCTTTTGATGTACAGAAGCTTTTGAGTTTAATGAGGTCCCATTTGTCAATTGTTGACCTTAATTCTTGCACAGCTGCTGTCTGATTTAGGAAGTCTTTTCCTAAACCTATGTCTTGTAGTCTGCTGCCAACCTTTTCTTCTATCGCCTTCAGAGTTTGGGGTTTCACGTTTAGGTCTTTAATCCATCTGGAGTTGACTTTTGTGCAGAGTTAGAGGTAGGGGTTTAATTTCATTCTTCTACAAGTGGTGATCCAGTTTTGCCAACACCACTTGCTGAAGATGCTGTCTTTGCTCCATTGGCCCCCTTGTCAAATATGAAATGGCTGCAAAAGTATGTGCTCAAGTTTGGATCTTCAGTTTTGTTCTATTGATCAACAGGTCTGTTTTTGTGTCAGTACCAGGCTGTTTTTATGACTATAGTCCTGTAGTATAGTTTGAAGTCTGGTATAGAGATTCCCCCCTGTGTTACTCTTTTTCACTCAGGATTGTTTTGGCTATTCAGGGTCTTTTGTTTTTCCAAATGAATTTAAGGACTTTTTTTTTCCAAGCCTGTGAAGAAACTCTTGGGGATTTTAATTGGGATTGCATTAAATCTATACAAGAGTTTCAGTAGAATGGACATTTTTACAATGTTAATTTTCCCAATCCATGAGCATGGGAGGTTTTTCCATCTTCTGATGTCTTATTCAATTTCTTTCTTTAAGGGTTTAAAATTTGTGGTTGTAGAGATCTTTGGTGTCTTTGTTTAGGTTTGTTCCTAGGTATTTTATTGTTTTTGAGGCTATTGTGAGTGGGAAGGTCTCCTTGAATTCTTTCTCCAGTTGCTTGTTGTTGGTGTAAAGAAAGACCACTGATTTTTTTTAGGTTAATTTTGTATCCTGCCACTTTGCTGAAGCTGTTAATTGTTTCTAGGAGTTTCCTGGTGAGTTTTTAGCATCCCTTAAGTAAACAATCATATCATCAGAAAATAGGGATAACTTGATTTCTTCTTTTCCAATTAGTACTCCTTTAATTTCCTTTTCTTGCCTTATTGCTCTAGCAAGTGTTTCAAGCACTATATTGAAGAGGAGCTGTGACAGGGGGCAGCCTTGCCGAATTCCTACCTTTAAAGGGAATGTTTCTGTCATTTCCCCATTTGGGATGATATTGGCTGTGGTTTTCCTGTATATGGCTTTGATTACATTGATGAATGATCCCTCCAATCCAATTCCCTCTAGGACTTTAAGCATGAAGGGATGCTGGATTTGGTCAAAGGCTTTTGCAGCATCAATTGCGATGATGGCGTGGTTTTTGTCTTTCATTCCGTTTATGTGCTTGATAATGTTTATTGATTTTCGTATGTTGGACCATCCCTACATTTATGGTATGAATCCAACTTGGTCATAGATGATCTTCTTGATGTGAGTCTGTATGCGATTTGCCAGTATCCTGTTTAGAATTTTGGCATCTGTGTTCATTAGGGAGATGGGTCTATAGTTCTCCTTTTTAGTTGTATCTTTGCTTGGTTTTGGTAATAGAGTGATGCTGGCTTCATAGAAGGAATTTGGGAGAATTCCTTCTGTTTGTAGCCTTCTAAACAATTTCAGTAATAATGGTTGTAGATCTTTTTGAAATGTTTTATAGAATTCTGCAGTGAAATCATCTGGGACTGGGCTTTTTTTAGTTGGGAGGTTTCTTATTACATCTTCAATTTCTTCATGTATTATGGGTCTGTTTAAGCAGTCGATTTCTTCTTGGTTAAGCTTTGGTGATTCCCAGGATTTAAGATATTCATCCATTTCTTCTAGGTTTTCTAACTTGGTAGAGTATAGATTTTTGAAGTATTCCTGTATGATTTTCTGGATCTTTTCCTTGTCTGTTGTAATATTTCCCTTTTCATCATGGATTGTATTGATTTGGAGTTGTTCCTTCTTTCCTTTGGTTAACTGGGCTAGAGTTCTGTCTATCTTGTTTATTTTTTCAAAGAACCAAATTTTGGATTCATTGCTTTTTTTGTATTGTTTTCTTTGTTTCTATTTCATTGATTTCTGCTCTGATTTTTGTTATTTCTTCCTGTCTGTTGCGTTTAGGGTTCATCTGTTGTTGCCTCTCAAGTGCTTTTAGCTGTAGTGTTAGATCATTCACTTGTGCTCTTTCTGTTTTTCTAATGTAGGCACCCAGGGCTATAAATTTCCCTCTTAGGACTGCTTTTAAGGTATCCCATAAGTTTTGTTGTGTTGTATTGTCATTGTCATTCAGTTCCAGGAATGTTTTTATTTCTTTCTTTATCTCTTCCTTGACCCATTCATTATTCAAGAGTGTGTTGTTTAGTCTCCATGTGTTCTTGTAGGCAGGAGGGCTTGTCCTGGTGTTGATGTTGAGCTTCATTGCACTGTGGTCTGACAGGATGCATGAAATTATTTCAATCTTTTTGTATTTGTAGAGGTTTCTTCTGTGTCCCAGGATGTGGTCGATTTTGGAGAATGTTCCGTGGGGTGCTGAGTAGAAAGTGTATTCTCTGGTATTAGGATGGAATGTTCGGTAGAGGTCTATGAGGTCCATTTGGTGTATCATATCGTTCAGTTCAGATGTCTCTCTGTTTATTTTTTGTCCTGTTGACCTATCCAAAGGACTCAGTGGGGTATTGAAATCTCCCACTATGAGTGTGCTGGGGTTAGTCTGTGACTTGTGGTCCTGGAGAATTGTCTTTATAAAGTTTGGTGCACCAGAATTTGGGGCATATATATTCATAATTGTGAAATCTTCTTGGTGGATTGTTCCTTTGATGAAAATGTAATGGCCTTCTTTGTCTCTTCTGATTTCTTTTACTTTGAAGTCTATTTTATCCGATATTAAAATAGCAACACCTGCTTTCTTTTTGGTACCATTTGCTTGGAATATTTTTTTCCATCCCTTCACTTTAAGGTGGTGCCTGTCCTTGAAGGTAAGATGTGTTTCTTGCAGACAGCATATCGATGGATTCTGTTTCCTAATCCAGTCTCCCAGTCTATGTCTTTTGATTGGGGAATTTAGTCCATTAATATTTAAGGTTATGACTGATAGGTTTGTGTTGCTTCCTTTTGCCTTATTATCCATCTGCGGTTTTGATTTAGGTTTCTACTTCTGCAGTTATGCTTTTATTGATTTCTCCTTCTAGTTGCCTGGGGTTGGTTGCTCCTTTCTTCTGTTCTTTGGATTGCTTCAAGTATTCTCTGAAGGGTTGGTTTTCCGGACATGTATTCTTTCAAGTTGTTTATGTCATGGAAGATTTTCCTCTCTCCTTCCACTATGATTGACATTTTTGCTGGGTATAGTAACCTGGGCTGGCATCCATTGTCCCTCAACACTGGGAATGCTTTGCTCCAGGTTCTTCTTGCCTTCATCGTTTGCTGTGAGAAGTCCGTTGTTATTCTGATAGGTTTCCCCTTATAGGTCACTTGTTGTTTTTCTCTTGTCGCTTTAAGAATTTTGTCTTTGTTTTGGGTGTCCAGCATTTTAACTATGATGTGGCGTGGAGAATTTCTTTTCTGATCTTGTCTGTTTGGAGTTCTATGTGCTTCTTGTATTGGTATTGGTTTGTCCTTTTTTAGTTTGGGGAAGTTTTCATCTATTATTCTGTTGAAGATCTGATCAATACCATTCTCTTGGGATTCTTCTCCTTCCTCTATTCCTATGATGCAGAGGTTTGATCTTTTCATAGTGTCCCACAGTTCCTGGTTGTTCCACTTTTGTGTATTTTAAAATTTTTCATAATCTTTCCTTGAGGTTTTTAGTTGTTCTGTGTTATCTTCCAGGTCTGATATTCTTTGTTCTGCTTCCTCCATTCTGCTTCTGAGGCTTTTTCCATTCCTTTCCTCTTGATTGAATGAGTGTTTGATTTCCTTTTTCATTTCCTCTTCTGATTTCTTTAGTATTTCCACTTCCTTTTGGAGCTTCTCAATCCCTTCCTGTAGCTCTTTGCTTTGCCGGTTGGTTTCCTTATCTTTTTCAACATGGGATCTTTTCAGTGTTTCCACTTCTTTCTTGAGTTCTTCATTTTCTTTTCTTAATTCTTTGATTTGCTCTTTATAATCTTGCACTTCTTTAAATATGTTCACGATTGTGCTTCTGATATCTGTGTCCTGGGCCAACCCCAGGGGGATCCCACTGTAGGAATCTTCCACAGGCTTGGTAGAGCTTGGTGAGGGATTGTCCTGCACCTTTCCCATGTTGTCTCTTCTTTGTGTTCCTGGCATATGGGCTTCTCCTTGCCTGTATTCCAATGTGAGTCCCAAATCCCTCTTCACTGTGTTGAAGGCTTGCTTTGTTTGCCTCCTTCAGATGCCTTCATAATCCCAGTTGGTGGGGGCAGGGGGTGCTCTTTAGACAGCACCCCAGTACCTTTGCTTGAGATCTCTGATCTCAAGACTCACACAACCCCACCTTTTATACCAGCTGGGAGGATAACCCTGCCCCCACAGCTACAAAAGCCAATTAAGACAAAGACAACTAGATTAACTAGATTAAATCAAACAACAATCCACCTTGCTGAAGTACCCAGCTCCTACCTACCTACCTGTGCTTCAGGTGGTCTTGGGAGATGTCCCAGGATTTTCTTAATTCTGTTAACTGAGGTGGGTATACCCACCCTGAATGTGGGTGGCACTATCCTATAGGCTAGGCCTATGACTGAAAGGAACTGTCCAGCTGGGCTCTAGCATGCATCCATTCATTCGCTGCTCTCATTACTCTTCTGTGCTCTTGACTAGCTGTTTTAAATTTCTGCTACCTAGACTTCCCTACAATGATGGTGTATAACTTGGAACTGTGAGCCAATTAAACCCTTTCTCCCTTAAGTTGTTGTCAGGGTATTATATCACAACAGGAAGGAAACTTATGACAGTATGTGTTCTTAAAAACAGTACATAGGGGAGTGACTTTTAAAAATGAACACAATCTGAACTAATGACTTTTAATTACCCTCCAGCAAAGCCATATGCTCTTGTAGCTTGTGACCTGGAGCACCAATCCCATTTCCTTGACAACCTCAATTTGCTACTGCAGCCCAAAAGATAATGAATGAATGTGCCCGTGCTTGAGAATTAACACATCAAAGCACTGAAAGTAAGTGCACCCATCTCCACACTACATCCTGAAGCTCTGGAAGGACATGTGGCCTTGAATGAATGAGGTATTCCAGAACTAGGGATGAAAAGGGTAGATGGTCTGTTAAGATCAGGGTGGAGTCAAGCTTGTACTTCCCCAATTGAAGCTAAAGAAACCATTTTGAATAAAATTATATATGGGGCCTGATTCAGGATGCAGTTCCAGGGACAGAGTTCGGAGACATAATATTTCCAGGAGATAGATGGTTCCAAGAGATATCTTCAGGGAACAATTGTCCTCCAAGTTCAGGCCCACTATGAAAACTAACTTAAGAGTTAGGCTTTTTGTTGGGGTAATTGTAATGTCGGCATAGTAATCCCACGAAACATATAACAAAGTATTTACTCAGATTATTCAACAATGTGTTCTTTTTTTCTGTTCGAATATAAGTGGGAAGTCTGCCATCCTGTAGTTACACATTATGTAATTTAAGAGTTGAAATTCAAGTAGACACATGCATCCTAGTCCATGCCTCCATTTATTATAACATGAAATCTTCGGCACATTAGTTTTCTCATTGCATAGAAATTGGCTACTACCTATCTCCCTAGAAGCTTGTCTGGTACATATAATGACCACCAGCCACTTAACAACTAGTGAACAATGACTGCTTATAACTGAGATGGGCTGTGAGTTGTTAGATAGTTTCTAGGAATATGGTTGTGCTTTGTATTATATTTCCATTCAACAGTAACTTGAGAAGCTGAGTATGAAATATGTTCATGTGTGTGTGTGTGTGTGTGTGTTTGTGTGTGTGTGTGTGCTTGATGCATAGCAAAGTGTATCATGGAATCATTCAACAAACAGTTGATTGGAGAAAATAAGAACGTGAAATCCTCTGCCTACACTGCTTGCTGTGCTTCACATCTTGCACAAAGTGCTTGTTCTTCTTTTCATATTTTAATTATACAAAGGCCATTTCTACTTACATATAAATGATCTGTTTAATAATGTAAACATTTTATTTCCATGTTCCAAATTCAGTCTCTAATTTGTATTAACATATCCAGAAAGCCAGCTTTCCAAACAATAGCATGCCTTTTAAAGGAACAGATTTCTGGTTTAGGCAGGATTTAGGGAAGCTGGGCAGACTACACAGAGGCATTCATGTTCACAGGAAATCATTGACCTCCCAAATCCTCACTGTAGGTTTCCCTCTATTCATTACTGCTCCTCAGGGAAACTGCTGTAGGGTAATACATGTGTGTGTGTATCCATGTTGGGGGTACACATATGCATACCTAATACTTCAGGCTTCATCCACCTATTTTTGAGACATGGTCTTTGTTGGCCTGAAACCTGCCAAGTAGACCAGGCTGGTTTGCCAGTAAACCCTAGGGATCTGCTTCTCTATACATCCATAGTGCTGGGATTACAAGGGAATACCACCATGCCCAGCTTTTTTTTTTTTTTTTTTTTTTTTTTTTTGTCTTTTTGAGCAGGCTCTCCCTGCAGCCCCAGCTGTCCTGGAACTCACTCTGTAGACCAGGCTGGCCTTGAACTCACAAAGATCTGCCTGCCTCTGCCTCCCAAGTGCTAGGATTAAAGGCATGCGCCACCATGCCTGGCTCCATGCCAAGCTTTTTTATGTGTGTCCTGTGGACTGAACTCAGGTCCTCATGCTTGCAAGGCAAGTACTTTTATCAACTGAGCCATTTCTCCAGCATCCTAGCCAACATTGCTGCCCCTTGCGCCCCTTTTTGTTGTTTTTTTTTAATTTTTTTCATTAATTTTATTTATTTCCATATGTGTATGAATGTACTGTCTGCATGCAAGTTTGTGCACCCGTGTCGTGCAATGCCGTGGAGGTCAGAAGAGGGTATCTCGGGCTGGGAGATGGCCTAGCGGTTAAGAGTGCTGATTGCTCTTGCAGAGGACCCAAGTTCGATCCCCAGCACCCACATGGCGGCTGAGAACCGTCTTTAACTCCAGTTCCAGGGGAATCTGACGCCCTCTTATTCATACACATAAAAATAAATAAATAAATAATAGAACAGGGTCTCATGTATCTTGGACTAGTCTTAAATTTCCTATGGATCTGAAATGACCTTGAACTTCTAATCCTTATGCTTTCTCTTCCCAGCTGTTGGGATTAGAGGCAAGTGCCACTACTCTTGAATGCTGAGATTACAGGCATGCATCATCTTACATTATTTATATGGTCCTGAGCTAGGCATGATAGTGGCACACTTTAAATCCCAACACTCGGGAGGTAGAGACAAGTGGACCTCTGTGATTTTGAGTCCAGCCTGGTCTACATAGTGAGTTCCAGGCCAGCTAGGGCATAACAGGGAAACCCTGTCTCAAAACAAAAGCAAAAATAAAAACAAATAAAAAAAAAAAACCCCTTATCACTCTACTAACCCTCTTATCTCCAAAGAATTTTCTCATTCTCATACTTCTAGACATCCCCAAGCATTAACTTCTCAAGGGAGCTTCAGGTTTTTGAGGGACCCCATCCCTCAAATAACACACTGCCCCCTTTCCTCCAGAGCCCCCTCCAAAGTCCATCTCTCTTCTTTCTCCCTCTCCGACTTGTGTTTCTGGGCAGGTGGATAAGTTGCAGTAATCTATCTTTGAAATGAAAACAGCTCGTGTCAGACTGCCCTGGTTAGTATGAAACCCAAATGAGATTACATAGTGAAAGCAAGCACTGTGTGAGCCACCACCTACCTACCCGTCAGTTGTAAACTGCCCCTTCTTATTGGCAGGGAAGGAACTGAGGCCAGCTGTTTATTTCCTGAACTTCCAGAGTCTTTCAACTCCTTGAAAGGATCTCTAGGGGCTGGAGAGATCCCTCTTGCAGGGGACCCTGGTTCAGTTCCCAGCACCCACTGGGAGTTAACAATGGCTAACGACCATCTGTAACTCCAGTTCCAAGGGATCTGACATACTCTTTTGGGCTCTGCATGTATTTAAATACATGCAGGCAAAGCAGTCATAGATATAAAATAAAAATAATGGTAGTGGGGGAAGAGCGAACCAAGGAGAGGGGAAATGGAGGAAGTGGGTATTATGGGGGAGGGTTGCTACAATGAGGGTACTTGGACTAGGGAGGGAGGAGTGAGGTTTGCCTGGGAAGAGAGAGGAGAAATGAATGGAAAATGGGTGGTGTGGGAACATGGGGAAATGTGGCCCCATGGGAACCCCCTGAGAAACACACATATGGGTCTGAACATTAGTGCATGCATATACGTAGGGGCTGTATGGTAAGGACTGCAGTGCCAGACAGGAGAGAGTTCCCTGTGAGGGTTGTGAGAGTAGTCCAAAAGACTCCCAAAGAATAACACAGGTTATATTGCCAGAACCCTGGGTTTTCTCTCAGACCTAAGGCAAAACCTTACTGCTAAAGACAGTACATAACTAGGACACATGACTTGGAGCAATGGAGCAGGAACTGATGTAGAATCCTTTTCCCAGAAAGCTAGCTCTCATAGTACTAGAGGACACTATGCAAGCTACTAAGGGAGAAAATCAAGCAATGGTCCAACCCAGTCCTACAGCAGAATAACCATAATGACTGGCACCAGTTGTAAGGCTGCTGACCCCATGGTTGGACAGGCTGAAGAGGGCACACACACAGGGCTGATGGCCCTGCAGGCAGACACACAGCTATGGGACTGATGGTCCCACAGGCAGACATGCAGCTGCAGGATTGATACTCCCACAGCCACAGAGCTGATGGCTCCCAAAACCAAATGAGCTAAAGAGCCAGCTGTGGGGGTTGATGCCTCCACAATCAAACATGTGCACAGTAGCAGCCTGGGGATCATGTCAGGTGTGAAAACAGTTTATTTCCACAGAGCCAGTAGCTAAAATAGGTCTGGGGTGGCAGCCCCTATATCAAGAGACATCACCTCCCAGCGGCCAATCCTAGACATTCCTACCATCACACATCATCCCAGAAAGGGGCGTGCTGACAAGCCAGCCAACACATGACTTCTCAGCAAGTGCTAGCAGAAACAAGGTGTGTCCTGCATCTTTTGCTGTGCCTAGTATGCTAAGTAGATTGGTAGCCTGCATAAGCTCAAGATACATCTGAGTCCAGACTTGTCCCACATGTGATGGTTAGTATTAGTTATCAACTTGACAGAATCCAGGCTCACTTGGGAAACAAGCCTCTGTGCATACATGTAAGTGGTTATCTACAGAAAAGTGAACGTCTGAGAATGTCTGTGAGGAATAATCTTGATGTATTTAATTGATGTAGAAAGACTCACCTTAATTAGAGATAATACTATTCCCTGGTCTGGAGATCCTGTATTGTATGAACTCTAGCAAGCATGTGTTCATCTTTCTCTGCTTCCTGACAGTGAATATCATACGATCAGCATTCTCAAGCTCCTGGCACCGTGAGTCCTCCCATGATGGACTGTTCTGGATCTGTGAGCCCTTAAGTATTTTGCCTGCATGTATGTAAATGCATCACATGCCTGCCATGCCTGTGGAGGCCAGAAGAGGGCATTGGGTGGCTTGGAACAGTCGTTAGTTGTCATGCATGTGCTGACAAGCAAACTCAGGTCCTCTGCAAGAGCAGCCAGTGCTCTTAGTCATTGAGCCATTTCTCAATCCCGCACATTATTAAATTTCCTAGTTTTAACAGTTTTTTAATGGAAACCTTAGGAGTTCTTATGTATAAGGGAATTTTAAAGCAAGACACACCTAGAAATCCAATGAACAGGAAGACATGTCATTCAAAGTGCTCAAGTGTGTATGTATGTATAACACACAAAATATGTATTAGCTCTAAAACAGTCACAAGAAACAAAGATTTCATCATGATAAAGGAGTCATGATAAAAGAGGATATAACAAATGTCAGTGTATGTATCACAACACCAGAACATCTAAACACAAAGCAAATATTACATAACTGGAGAGATAAGTAATGACACAATGACAGAGAACTTGAGGACTTTAATAACCCAATCTAACAATAAATAGATCAAACAAATCACCCAAACAGGAAATCAATAAGAAAACAGAATACCCAAGTAAAGCTACAGAACAAATGGACCTCGGAGACAGGGAGCATGCCACCCATACAGCACAGCATGTGTTCTCCACTTACAGGGCAAACTCTCCAGACAGGATCCTATGTTGGCCAATGTGACAGAGCTTAATATTGATTGCCAACCTGATAGATTTAGAATCACCTAAGAAACAAGCCTGTGGGCATATATGATGGGGGTTTCTAGATTTGGTTAGCAATCAGGGATGCATTTGGGGAATATTTAAATGAAATTAGTTGAGGAAAAAAGACCCACCCTAATTGTGCAAGGCATCGTTCCCTGGGCTGGAGTCCTGGACTAATCCAAGGAAGACCATGACCTGAGCACCAGCACTCATCCCTCTCAGCTTCCGGACTAAGGACACTCTGACCAGCTGCCTCACACCCCTGCTGCCACGATAGACTGTAACCTCAAATTGTTACTTGGAAAAAGCTCTTCCTCGTGTTTCTCCTAGACAGGGTATTTTGTCACAGCAATGCTAAAAGTAACTAATGCTGACCACAAAACAGATTGCAACCAATATGAGAAGACTGACATCATATTGAATAATTTCCTAACCAAACTGAATCAAGATAGAAATCAATAACAGGAAGATAATTGGAAAATCCACAAATATGTAGAAATTTAACAATGTACTCTTCATAACATATGTAAGAGGGATTTTTTTTAATTCCTTGAGATAAATGAAAACACAGTATCACAGAACTTGAGGCGTTGACCAGAGCAGTTCTAGAGGGAAGGTCACAATGAGAAATGCTTATGTTATGAAAAAGGGAAAAATCTCACACAACCAAACTTTACTAAAGAAACAAGTCAAACAGCAAGTTGAGTCCAGAGAGAAGGAAATAATAAAAGAACAGAAAAGGAAAAATGAAATAAGGACCAGAAAAAAACAATTTTTAGTGGAGAATAAAATGAAAACTGGCTTTTTTAAAAAATCAACAAAATTTACAAAATTTTAGCTAGACTAGCAAAAGTGAAGCCTCCTGTTAATAAAACTGTAAGTAAAATAGGAGTCTTTGCAAGTGATACCACAGAAATGCAAAGACTGTTGGGAAGAATTACATGTCAGTATAAGCTACATAACATGAAAGAAATGGACTAGATCTGTGAACAGAAGTTCCTGGAAAGAGCTACTTCTTCCACGGAATTCTCTGCAAGGTGGATAAACTAATTGAACCTGCAGTTACTGCAGAGGGGTTGGAAGGTTGCAGGTCCAGAGCTTAATTTCACGTGTCTTAGCCTATCTCTAGCTCCTTGATTACTCCTGTATCTGGCATAGCATACTTGTGACTAACAGGTTAAAACTTTTGGAATGTATTAACAGGCTACTAGTTTCCACTCACAAAAGGCTAAGATGTCACCAGAAATCATTTGAGGCCTATGACAGGGATTTCCCCCTTTGCTTTAACCCACCTACCTAATATTTCCATTGACGTATTTAAAAAGTGCCTTGATTTATAGCTTTCTTTTTTTCTATCACTATAAAACTTAACGAAGAGGCTGAAGAGATGACTTAGTTGTTAAGAGCACTTGCTGCTCTTGCAGAGGACCAAAATATAATTCCCAGCACCCATGTCCAGCAGCACACAAGAACCTATACTTCCAGCTCCAGGGCACCCAACACCCTCTTCTGAGCCCCAACAGCACCTCCACTCACATGTGGACATACACACATGGGAACATGCATAATTAAAAATAAAAATAATATTATTTTAAAAATAAAACTTCAAACTATTACCACAGGGAATTTGGGGTAACCTGACCCACCCTCTGTTTATGGGCCATGGACACTCATATTTGGTTTCAGAATAAACTATTTCTTATCCCCATTGAGGGGAGAATTGGGTTTCTATATTGACAGTTCCTAAGCACATACAATGTACCAAGACAGGCTCGTGATGAAATAAGAAATCTGTGTACATAAGTAACAAACAAAAGGATTGAACCAGTGGCCCAAATTCTACAGAGAAAAGCCTTACGAACTCAATCCCACATTTAAGGAAACATAAAGCCAGTTCTTGTTAAACTCTTCCAAAATATAAAGAAGAGGGAATAATGAGGCCAGTATTATGTGAAACTAAACCACACAAGGATACCAAAGAAAGGGAGATGGCAGCCCACTGTTCCTAATAAGCAGGCATATGAAAACTTCCACAAAATACTAGCAAACCTAATTCAATGACTCTTTATAATGATAACCTGCCATAATCTGATGGAATTTTTAACTGGGAAACAAGGCTGTTTCAAGCAGGAGGAGCTCATGAGGCCCCACCCTTCACTGAGGAAACATAGACAGCTAATAGCTGCCCAGGGAGAGAGAGACATTTTCTTCAATGGTGTAGTCACTGCTAAGGTGCCATGATCCTGTAAAGCAACCCTAATGAAACTTACCAGGTCACAAAAAGAAGGAGGAAGAGGAGCAGGAGAGGTAGGGAGAGGAGGGAGAGAGGGAGGGAAGTAGTGGAAGTGGATAAGTGAGAGACGGCAAGGAACAAGAGTGAGGAATGGGGGAGTAAATCAAAACGAACTTTGTACATGTTTGAAAATGGCATAATGATCACCGGGCGTGGTGGCACACGCTTTTAATCCTAGCACTCGGGAGACAAAGGTAGGTGGATCTTTGTGAGTTCAAGGCCAGCCTGGTCTACAGAGTGAGTTCCGGGACAGCTGGGGTCACAGCAAGACCCTGTCTTGAAAAGACGAAAAAAAAAAAAAAAAAAAAGAAAGAAAAAGAAAAAAGAAAATGGCATAATGAAACTTATTGTTATATATGATTAAAAGATGCTAGTTTGGAGGCTGGAAATATGGGTTAAAAGAACTGGCTGCTCTTGCAGAGGACCTGGGTCCTATTCACAACACCAGCATGGTGGCTAACAAATGTTCATAACTTCAGGCCCCCAGGAATCCAAAACTTTCTTCTGACCTCCTTGGGCATCGCATCCACGCAGGCAGTATACTAATACACACAAAATAAAAATAATAATAAAGTATTTTGTAAAAGATGCTAATTATAAAAAGATTTGTGTTCATAATTGTGATGCTTTATATTAGCAGAATGATAAATAAGAATCAGGTTAAAAACCTATAATCATCGCACTAGATACACAAAAGATAGTTGTGTGAATGGCTTTTCTGAGAATGCCTTCTGTTACAATGTGGACGTGCTTCTTTCATAAAACAAGAGGAAAGTGTGGAGATGGCTTCTGGGATGCATTCTCAGCTTACTTACGGTGTAAACAAGCTTACTAGGTCTTAGGTTCCTCTTGTAACCTAAACATATAGCTTTAATCACTCATGATCCTTCCTTGTCTTCAACCCAGAATAATGTGCATGTGCACATGTGTGTCTATCCATGCACCTGTGTGTTTTAGATATCAATCAGGCACTGCAAACAGCAAGTATTCAATGAAAGCAATGAGAAGTATTCCTTTTGTGTGGCAAGCAGCAGGTGAGGTCAGATTATTAGCATATATTTGCAGTTGTGTGTGCAGCTCTAGGTCAGTAGGGGTAAGAAGGGACAAAAATACTCTGATAAGAAAGTTCCCCTTTCCTGCCAAATTAATGTTGGATGTATGGTTTCAATTAAAAAAAAAAGCAAAGCTTTTATTCAAGAGCAAAATTCCAGGACAAATCTGAAGGAACAAGTTTCAAGAACAGTTCAGTCCCACTCTTGGTTGAAATGGATGCTAAGAGTCAAGCTGTCTTTGTTCAACCATCCATGTAATGTTGCATCACAGTACTAGACTATTTGATAAAATTAAATATCCTCTCATATAGTGTCTTTAATGAGTAGAAAAATATACTTCAGCTAGTAAAAACCTGACAAGCCTGCAGCAGACATCCTACTTAGTGAAAGCTTTTCCTATCAGATCCAGAACAAAAGAATGTGCCCACTCTCAGTACTGTTATTTGGCATAGTACTGGAAGACCTAAGCAGAATAGTACTGTGAGAAAAAGAAAGGGAACAGAAGTAAAATGTCCCCTAGTTTTCTATAAGTAAAAACTTGGCTGGGCTTAGAAAGCTATTTAGTTTTGGTAGGAACTTCTGTGTACATGTATGCCTGTAGGAAGTTCTAGTTTGAATTGGGGCCTAGTTCTCAGCTAGCACCCTTCAGAGTACCATGTGGATAGGAGTCAGGGGATTTCTCTGATCCCATACCAAGGAGGAGCAAACAACATGGCCTAGGTGTGTGATGCTGGGTGGGGCAACGGTGTGCAGTGGTGCGAAGTTGGGGGCCTGCGATTGGCTCTGGGAGCTGACATCATTTGATTTATAAAAGCAGGTTGTAGCAAGCAATAAATCTAATTCTTCATTAACATCATTACAGAATTCCCAGCCATCATTTTTAATTTTTTGTGTACATACAGGCCAAGGCAGGCCTGAATTTCGTTCAGGTGGCCAGTGGGTTGGAAAGAGGTCCCAGTGCAGACCACCAACATGGATAGCTGGTGCTATGAGTGGACATGGGCTGAAGATAGGCCAACAGCCATCAGCCTGAGATTCCTGTCCAGGGTTCAGCAGTCTCTGGGCAGGTGGGAAATCACAGCCAAGAGTGGGAAAATGTGTCTTGTTGTTCCAGGCTAAGGGCCTGAGGTGGAGGGACCTCTCAGGCCAGGCTACAGAAGTAGCCAGCTGGTCTTCTCGCTGAGAGGCCAGTTCCCTACAGTGGCTGCAGGTGGGTACTGTGTTTCCCTTCCCTTAGCAGGGCCACATGCTATCTGTTCATTACAAAGAAAGCTTCCTACATATGCCTGTTTGTGGTACGTGCATGTACACATGTTCATGTGTCTGCACATACCCTTACCTGTACTGTGGATGCCAGAGGTCAACAGCAAGTGTCTTCCTCTGATACTATCCACCTTATTTTTTGATAGAGTTTCATACTGAACCTGGAGCTCACTGATTCACCTAGAATGGCTGGTGTGTAATTTTCCAGGATCCACCTGCCTCTGTCTTCCCCCAACACTAAGATATTGTCCCTGGTTTTTATTGTGGGTACTAGAGATCTGAACTTGTGACCTCATGCTTGCAAAGAAAAGACTTTACCCACACTGAGCCATCACACCAGCCCATATAGAATTTTTTATAGCAAAGACAGATTATAATGAAGCTCAGAAAAATGTCCAAAGTAGCAATGTACTCAGAGAATCAGGGTATAACTTAAAGCAGAACTGTTCAGTAAAGCTACCTAACTTTGAGGTAAATAATTGCTGCTTTTTTCCCCTGTAGCCCCAGCTGGCCTAGAACTCACTATGTAGACTAGGCAAGCCTTGAACTCACAAAGATCCATCTGCCTCTGCCTCCTGGCAGAGGGGATTAAATGTGTGTATCACCACACCCAGCCTAAATTGTTTCAACACATTGAATTTTGAAAGTGTTTGTAACATAGTTTTGAGTTTTACCTTAATTTCCAGAGATGACCTCTGCCATTTGTAGTCTTAGACAAAGTTTAATTAGTTTTTTATGGTTTTTAAGTTTCATAAATGTAAAATAAGACTAATCATATAAACCTGATAGGTTTCCATGTTAATTAAATTGTGCATGCTTTGGGCTCTGGTAAAAAAATGGATTCTATAAAAATTAAAACTGTTATTTTATTGTCCTCCAGTTTAATCACATTTACAAAGAGACAACAACCAATTCCCCTTATATTTTGCTGTGAAAAGCAAATGAAGGATAGTACAAATATCAGGGAAGGGAAGAAAATAGATAAATGATGTCTGGAATTGTTCAATACTGGAACTGACAAATCTGAATAGTGGTCATTAAGGCAGATCATGACAATGCAGATAGCTTTAGTCATCATTTCCTTCTCTGACATGAAAAAGTCAAATTTCTTAGCCAGACATGATAGCACATGACTGTAATTCCATCACTGAAGAGGCCTAAACAAGAGGATAACAAGTTCTCTGTAGCCTGAGCTATAGAAAGAACACCCCCCTAAAAAAGAAAATAAAGAAATTACTTAAGAGAATGACTCAGTGGTTAAGAGCACTTCTTTTCCAGAGGGCTTGAGTTCAGTTTCCAGCACCCACATTGGGACACTCACAATAGTCTGTACTCCTGCTTCAGGAGATCCTTCTGCTCTGTGGGTATCCACAAGCACACATGCATATAAATAAATCTAAAACAATTTTCATTTGAAGAGAGAGAGAAAACAGAGGGGGGGAGAGGAAGTGGAGAAGAAAACTTTTGTGTTAGAAGAAAAATACATAGAAGAAGCCTGAATACATATATATATATATATATATATATATATATATATATATACATAGTTAATATGTAATAATAAAATAAACTTTAAAAAGAGAAGAATGGAAGCTGGGGATATGGCTCTTACTATTCTTGTAGAAGACTTGAGTTCAGTTTCCAATACTCATAATGAATAGCTCACAAACACTTGTTAACTTTAGCCCTAGGGGATCTGATGTCCTCCACATGCAGACACAAACACACACAAATACACATAAGTGAAAAATGAAAATATTTTTTAAGAATCCCCTGTGTCTTTATAGAGTACTCAGAGGCCTCTGTAATCCCAGTTTTCCTGTTGAGATGGGAAGCAGACAAGAGAATGCCTGACACTCACAAGCTAGCTAGCCTGGCATACAGAACCCAAGGTTGTCCTGTGTGGCATGCATGTGCTCACACTCACACATGTGTGTGCACATAAACTGCCTTTGCTTGTATATCTTATACCCGGGGCTTTCCTGGAGCATGCTCTGCCTCTTACATGCAGCCTTGGTGGGAAGGATTTCCAGTGTTACTGCCAACAGTTTTCTTATGCTCATCTTTCTTTTCTTTAATGTGTGTGTGTGTGTGTGTGTGTGTGTGTCTGCCATGTGAGTGCAGGTGCCTGAGGATGACAGATCCCTTGTAACTAGAGTTATAGGCAATTATGAATCACCCAACATGGCTACTGAGAACCGAACTGGGGTCCCCTACAAAAGCAGTATACATCCAACCATTCAGCCATCTCTCCAGACCCTCTTATGCTAATCTGAATGCCTCTCTCTCCAAATCGTATTCTACTGCCACTGTTGAAATCAGTCTTTGAGCGCAATTCAAATACTACTTGATTTGAGGTTGAAGAAGAAAAAGAAATACAGAGACAGACAGAGACAGACAGAAGCAGAGATATGGAGAGACTGAGAAAGCCAGAGGAAAGGGTCTGCTCCACATGCAAGAGCATCACTCACCCCAAGAGCACCTCCTTCCCAGTGGGGCACTGTTGTCATGCCCAGCTGCCACCTTTGTACTTACCCCTGGCCAAAGGTATTCTTTCCTACTGTTCCCAATTAGCACCTGCCACAGCTGTTTTCCTGGACAGCTGATGAGGAGGATTGAGATTCCAGTAGGGTGGAGATTTCACTGAAGCCCTCTGGTTAATAACAGTGATATTCAGAGCAGAACTAATAGCTCACATTCGTAATGGATTCCTTCTTTTATATGACCTGATACTCTCAGGACCTTTACTGTGATTTTTTTGCACCCAAGTACTTTAACAAGCTATTGTTAGCCAGTAATAACTTTTGGAGTCCCCGTGGCCAGAGAGCAGAGTGGTTCATGAGAGAACAATCCAACTGATTTATTTTATTATTAGGAGAGTTTGTAAAAGGACGATTGATTTTTCCCCAAGCTCTTAGGTGATTCTCACCTGGCCATCCTTCTCTGCACTGCCACACCGACTCTACTTGCTTCAGAGAAGTACCATCAGACCCAAGTGGAGAGCAGTTGCCACGGTGTGGCTGGATAGGCTAGCAGTGTCCCTGGCCTTCTGCCCATAGATTAGAGTCTGGTTGTAGGAGATGGCTCATGTGGATCATGTCGGCCCCTCTCTCTTTGTGCCCATGCACCACAGCATCACAAGGTCACACTGAAGCAGGAGAGAAATTACAGGGACAAGGGAAGAGAAAGAAAAGGATCCTGGAGTCTTCTTGAAGCCTCTCAGCAGCTGAGAATCAAGAATTTCAATACATCTGTAGGGATGCTTACTGGCATGGAGAAAATATTCCTTTCATACATAGATATTTTCCTACAAGAATCAGGCTTGAGGCCTGACTGCATATGGCCTTGGGTAGGGTTTTTCCTCTTCCAGATTTTTCTGGGATTCTTTTTTTATTTTTCTGGGATTCTTAAACAAGACTGTTTAAGTTTGCTTACAGTGGAGTAACTTAGTTTCCTCTCTGCATCTCCATGATCTAGAGTTTACCTTATCAATTGTAGTTTTATCAGGCGGCCTCCCTTGGGAACCATCTTGTGATCCCATGTACATTTCCTAGCAACCCTTTGAAGACAGTAGCTTCAAAACTCACCAAAACCCTGTATATACCTATCATAAATAGAATGAAGTATGACTCCCCCAGAAAGACTCACACCCACATCTTCTTTTCCTCCTAATGACCATTCTTTCTTTTTAACTCATGTGCTTTAAATCTATATCTAAAATGTCATTTGGGCTTTTGAGATGGCCTAGCAGGTAAAAGCAAGGCCCATGACCTGAGTTTAATTCCCAGGACAGGTCTCAGTAGGAGAAGCAACTCCTAAAAGTTGTCCTCTAACCATATACATACATACACTACACACACACACACACACACACACACACACACACACCACACAATAAATAAGTTAGAAAGAGCAAACGCTACTGCTGGAGCTAATATGTTCTGACTTGTTGGCTCACAATTGTTATTTCCCTGACAGTTCCTCAGATTTGTAGAAGGAAGCACCATTTTCCTGTGATTGAGCACAGTTAACTTTCTCCCAGGCAACAGGGTGGAAATGAGGAACAGCACTAGAACACTCCACAGCAGTCAGTGCATCCTGTCCATAGCACCTGCTGCTGCCAGGCATAAGCAAAGGCTGGGGCTTTCCCTGCAGATCCTGGGACGGAAACATTGTCTGTCCATAGAGGCTTCTAACTTGGCGGGATAAAGGCTGCTATGGGTGAACATTCTTATTTTTACATACAAAAGTCCTGACTACTGATGAGAAAAGGTGAAGGAAAGCTCTTGGAATGGACACAGAAACCTAATGATGCCCCTTTGCTCCTCATCTACTACTTTCTGAAGCCATTAATCACCTGTTGAGTTTTCAGAGTCCTTGTCTCTCATTCCTTTGAAGCATTGCTCTATTGTACATTGGCATAACAAGCCATCTCAGAGTTCAGGAGCATTAAAAATTCATCCTGTGAAGCTGCTGACAGTTGATGGCAGCTGGGGTAAAGAATGTCAGTTTTCTTTAAGGTGTGGCCCCTGACAGGCCAATCACATTCCAGCCGATGAGCCCACACCCAGGAGTATAGGGACAGCACAAATTGGACTCACTGGATTATTAAAAATAATAGGACACAGAGCTGGGAAGAGGTGGAGAAGTGGGGAGTTCATCTTGGATGAGTGTGGGGAACAGTGGAGCAGGAATAGGATCAACGGCATTGGGTGAATGCATGAAACTGCCAAAGAACGAATAAAAGTATTTTTAAAGAGTCATTGTCGGGCTGGAGAGATGGCCTAGCGGTTAAGAGCACTGACCACTCTTACAGAAGACCTGGGTTCGATCCCCAGCACCCACACGGCAGCTGAGAACCGTCTGTAACTCCAATTCTAGGAGAACTCCAGTTCCAGGGGAATCCGACGCCCTCTTCTGACCTCCGCGGCATTGCGCGACACAGGTGCACAAACCTACATGCAGACAGTACACTCATACACATACAAAAATAAATAAAAAATTTTAAAGTCATTATGGAGGCTGGAGAGATGGCTTATCAATGAAGAGCCCATCCCCTCTTGCAGAGGACCAACATTCGGATCCCAGGGCCCACATCAGTTGCCTCCTAACCACTTGTAACTCTAGCTCCAGGAGATCTGACACACTCTTCTTGCCTCTGCGATCACTCATGTGGCAAATGCACTGACACACATGCACACATGCATGTAAATAAAATAAATCTTTTAAAAATCATCCTGGCAGAGTATAGCAGTGCCGATTCCATCGAAGAACAGGCTGAAGATTGCTCATTCCCAGCCCTCCCCCCAGCTTCCACAAGGTACTGATACCCTTACCTTCGTCAGCCCTCGTGGAATACCACTCGAGACCGTGCAGACATGGGGTTGAGGCGATCTCATGGCAAAGGCAGTGGTCCCAGAGATGATGGTGTGTGGAGAACCTCCTTAAGGCACACCGAGAGGCAAACAGCACCTGCAGGGGCAGCCCGAGGTCGAAGCCCCGAGGGGTAAGGTCAGCAAGATCTGCAGCCTTCTTGGCCTTCGCCACCACCAGCACCATCATGTGTGCTGAGATCCTCATGGGATGCCTGGCAGGCTTACACCAAGTCAGGGCGCTGCACTATCCCAGCATGGGCAAGGTGTGGTAGACCCTCACTCCTGGGCCCAAGGGGATCAGAGGGCTGGCCAGCCGGTTGCCCGTCTTAGTGTATCTAAGAACGCACCAGGCTTTACCATCTTACTTTCACAGGCTGTGGTGCATCCATGACAACTTGGCTATCAGCCTCGGAATCTCAGTCCTGATCTTTCATACCTGCCAATGCTGCCCATGTCCAAGAGGAGCCTAGGGGAATCTGCAGCCAGGAAAGGAACTGCTAATGAATCTCAGCCTGAGCTCGGGGCTGGGAATGAGGACCGGACAACTTGAGAACTCCAGGCTCTGAGTCACCTAGACCCACCGGATCTTATCTCTTCCCAGCACCACGACATTCGCAAGCCTCCTTTATGTCTGGGTCTTCAGATGCCCACGTTCTTGGACACAGCTCTTGCCATTAGCAGCACAGACCCCCAACGTAACAGGATTGGCAAGAAAGGGTCCTGTAAGGTTAAAGGAAACCATGAGATATTGCCGGAAGACAGAATTCCATCCTCACCTCTTCTAGGGCAAATCGAGACCTTTTGCAGAAATGGATGGCAGACAGTAGGACTTAAGCCTTCTTGGGGACCCACAGAGGCTAAAGGCACCCAGAATTCATGAGGGCTGGCAGTGGAGGACTCTCAGAAATTCCCTTGCTGTTGATCGAGGGCAGGGACCACAGAAGTGATCGCTTGAGAGTGGGAGAATCAGAAATATTGGCGCTCTCTCTGTTCTGCCCCTGACCTTAGGCAGTCTCTCTTTAAATTTCCTTCCTTTTAATATCACTCTCTTTTCATGGTGGCAGAGGGAGACCCTGAGTGGAGCTTACTATGTATCCTCCCGGAGCCCTGCTGTTGGAGTCTTCCAATAAAACAAACATGAAAATGAAAAAAAAAAAAAATCGTCCTGCTTTATGGTAAAATAACCCAATTAAAGATGTACTGTAAAAATAGGGAAAGAGACTTAAGCTGGTTAAGGTTTGCTCAGATCAGTCATCAGCATAGTAGGCAATCAATTAGCATGCTAATTGATCCTGATTTTGGATGCTACCAAGGATTGAACCCAGGGCCTTACAGACTCCAGTTCAAGCACTCTACCACTGAGCTATATCACTAGCAAGTTAATGGCACAGTCTTATGCTGATTTTTGGCAGAGTACCAAGGATTGAACCCAACACCTTGCACACTTTAAGCAAGTACTCTACCACCAAGCTATATAAGTAGGCACGTTAATGGCACAGTTAAAGAAAAGCAGCTCTCATCTCAATTACTTGTGTTTTGAGAAAAAGATAACCTGCACATCTGCCCCTGTGGGTTCTTCTAGTCCCTCCTACCTGGTACTCTCACATCTGCCCCTGTGGGTTCTTCTAGTCCCTCCTACCTGGTACTCTCACAGACACACTGCTTTTATGGTCCATCCACTCCACATCCAACTTGCTCTTTGGAAAGTATCTAAGGGCTATGGGCTCTCCACTTTGCCCAGCACCTGACTGAATAAAATGCCTACCTATCCCCATCCTGAGTCTCCCAACTCATGTGCTCTGGTACTGTGAGGCCAGAGCTCATAAAAAGCACTGTTCTTCTTGGCCTGGACCACTTTTCTAGACCCAGTTCCAGGGTCTACTTATGATGAGCCAAGAGAATAGTTCAAGGGGAGGCATCAATAGATTAACCTCTAAAAGAAAGCCAGTTGGTGGGGCTGGAGAGATGGCCTAGGGGTTAAGAGTGCCGACTGCTCTTACAGAGGACCCGGGTTCGATCCCCAGCACCCACATGGCGGCCGAGAAACGTCTCAAACTCCAATTCCGGGAGAACTCCAGTTCCAGGGGAATCCGACACCCTCTTCTGACCTCCGCGGCATTGCACGACACGGGTGCACAAACTTGCATGCAGACAGTACATTGATACACATACAGAAATAAATAAATGCCGGGCGTGGTGGCGCATGCCTTTAATCCTAGCACTTGGGAGGCAGAGGCACGGGGATCTCTGTGAGTTCGAGGCCAACTTGGTCTACAGAGTGAGTTCCAGGACAGCCAGAGCTACAGGGAGACCCTGTTTCTCAAAAAAAAAAAAAAAAAAAAAAAAAAAAGAAAGCCAGTTGGCAGAAAGACTGGAAGACTGGTATTCTGTATGGTTTGAAGAACGACCTGAAGCAGCTTTACTTCCAGTTTTGGATGAGTGAGTTTATTAAGTAGAGAGCAAATAAAAGGAAAAGAACAAATACCAAGTAGCACCATCATCAAATTGGAGGGTCACAAATGTCCAACAGAAACCAACTGGGGAATATGAGGCAGTCCACCAGAGTTCCCTTCCAGGTTTCTTCTGGGTTGATGAGCCTCTGCATACCAGGCACTAACTAACTGCAGGCATTCCATCATGGGCTAAACAACAGTAACCTCTCTTGAAAACAGTTACATTCTAGCTATTCTCATAGACACAATATTTTTATTACTCTTAGCTGCTTGTTTTCCCTCTCCCTGTTACAGAGTCTGGAAGCCACCCTGACCCAGAACAGGGTTTTTTAGAGATAAATGGAATGCCTCCCTCCTCCCGAAGTCTGATTTCAATAACCTCAAACACATGAAAATTTACTAATACAATACATGTCACAACTGGAAAACTTGCTGGGGCTATGTGTAGGGAACAGAATCTGTGCCAGAAAATCCATGGTACCCAAATTCAGAACTCACAAAGCCTCAACGCATTTGTGTCCAGGCCCATTAGAGCTCCTAAGCTTTTCCACTTCTGTCTTCCTTAATAAACTCCACTTCTAGCACTGTACATGAGCCTTTGTACCCCGGTCCAATTTTTCATTCCAAAACACAAGAGCTCTTGGTGGGTGGGCATCGGTCTCAAATCCTCACCTGTACAAATGGCACCCCTGCCTGATTAATCACCATCATCTGAGTCAGAGCAATAATAGCAGGGCCTAAAGAAGTTCAGGGGTAGTTTCCACAGGGCTAAAGTTGACATGTGCTTCATCCCTTTCGTGACAGCCTGAGATACAGAGGACACAGAGTGGCATCCAGACTGGAGAGCTCTCACAGGTACCCAGATGAGGGGAGCAGAAGCCAAGTCATGATTTGCCTCAGAGAAGAGGAGATCTAAGCAGAAACACTCACTTACAATCAGGCTTAGAGAAGGAGAAAAGGGAGCATTCCTAGGAGTTTACAAGAACAGCCTTGGGTCTCTGGGAGGCAAGCAGTAGCTCTGGAGCCAAGGCACCTAGGATTTGAGACTGGCTCCATCATCAGCAGATGATCAGCAAGGAATTCTGCCCTAGGATCCTGCCAGCCCTATCAGGACTCACAGAACCTGTCCCCAGAGCCCAGGTGGAGCTATCTTCTGGATCAAACTTAAGCAGAAACTTTAAGGTGAAGATTAAGTGACATTTCTTCTGGAGGGACTAAGGATGTTTGTCTGTATTTGACAGAATAGTATTTGACAGAAACAAGCTAAGGGAAGAAATATTTATCTCAGAGGGTTAGAGGATTTCAGTCTATTGCAGCAGAGAAGGCAGAGTATAGCAGCACAGTGCTCTGGCAGTGGGGTGGGGGGCAGAGTCTGTTCACATCCAAGCAGATCAAGAAGCAAAGACAATATAAAAAAATCTAGAGGTCAGACAAACCTTTCAAAGACCAGCTTTTAGTGACTTACTTCTGCCAACTATGCTCTACTTCATAAAGATTTCAAAGATTTGAAATAATTTCACCCAAATTCTCAAAATATAAGCCTATGGGGGAGCATTCAGATTCAACCAAAGAAAAGTATTTCTCTATTTTACCAGTGTGAACTCTGTCCCCCAGCCCAGGATCCCTCCTCCTCCACAAAGGTAGCAGCACAGTGCATTCAGGTCTCCCTGTGACTCTGCATTCTGCTTTTGCCATCACATTCTATGTGTCACTCTGACCTTCCTGCATGCTTCAAACATGGATCCTTGAGATTACATGATATCCAGCTGCTCACTTTGGATACTCTCTTCATGGCCAGGTAATTAACCCGGTCATATCTAAAAGGTCCTTCAGTTAAGAGACCTGGATGTCTGCTAGAAAGCCCTATTCTACCTTCATGTCCCTAGATCAACCAACCGACGTGTTTCCATGTACCTAGACCAAGGAAATAAAGGCCTATCTATATAACTGAGGGCAAAGCCACATTATACCAGAAACTCAAGTACTGTACTACACTTTCGTGCCAAGTTTCAGTTCTCCCAAATATAAATTGCATACTATGACCAGGTATGGTGGCATATGCCTTTAATCCCGGCAGAGTCAGATGGATCTCTGTGAGATGGAAGACAGCTGCTTTACATAGTGAGTTCCAGGCCAGCTGGGGCTACAGGGAGACCCAGTCTCAGTAATAATAGTAATAATAATAATAATAATAATAATAATAATAATAATGTATTCTTACATGATAAAAGTAGCTCTTCTATCCCAGAAGAGCTCAGCTCACTTTTCTTCCTAACACGTGTATTTCCATTCTCTCTCTCTCTTTTTCTTTCCTTCTTTCTGCACTATCTGCCTTTCTTTCTCCCTTTCCTCCCCACTTCATCCTTAAATCTTTCCCCTCAGTTTCTTCCCTGGAAATTAACTTAATGAAAATCTATCTCCAGAATTTTAGCCCCTATTCACTACAAAGTATTAGTGATTCTGTCCTTTAAGTCTTTGCAACATATTCAAGCTATCCATTTTCCTCTACCATCCACCACTGGTTTCCAGTGAGCAAAAATGTCATACACAAAAAAGAAAGGCAGACAAAGGAAACTATACTCATCAAATTATAGGTTATGTTTCTTGCTGAGATGTGCATGTTCTTAATACTGTAAAGGTATTAAAAGCCTGGAAATGCAACATGACCTCAGAAAAATAAAATGCATTTGATTTTGTGTATTTTATATTTCGTAAGCCTACAACTCATTTTCCTATAGAATTTCTTTTAACTCTAATGTCTTTTTTTTCCAATTTGCAGGAGCTAACTCACTGTCTAATTCTACTTTCTCCAAAGATCTCAGTTTATTGTTAAAAAATAAATGTGTTTCTTTAAAGTAACCTCCCCACCTTTTGTGCTATGCTTAGGAAAAGAAAGTAGAAAGCTAGCTATAAAGAGAGCAGTGGCTTTGGCTGGTGTGAGGTAGGAGTGATTTAAAGTGCTTCCATCCAATTGAGGAGGAAACTTGTGGCCCTTTAGAGCTGAACTCTGGAAACCTGCACTGCACATAATTGGAATCAGTGTGAATATCGCATGCAGCAAAATGAGAAAATGTCACTAAGTCATCTTTCTTCCAAAAAGAAATGGTTGTCTTCCTGTTTTAAGGCTTGGAGAGGACTGGCTCAGATGAGAGCCATCTTTTTTCTCCATTTTCCTAATTTCAGAGTTCCATTTTCCTATACCTATGTAGAAAGAAATTCTCAGAACAGAAGTGTAGGACAATATTGGCATTGTATTTCACTTATAAATATTCATTCATAACACAGCCAAGGATAGCTCCTGCATTAACTAGAGCATTGCTATAACTGAGCCACAAAGTACTGTGATGAGCAGGTGAAAATGAATAATGGGGTGGGATGGCTCTGGGAGGGAGAATGGCTTTGTCAGGATAAAGCACTTTTAAAACTTCCTGAATAGAAAGTAAGCTTCAAAATCCACAAAATACCTATATAAATCCATTTCCCACTGCTATACCAAAATATCTGCAGCAAAACATCTTGTAAAGAAAAAGAAGTTGAGTAGTTTGTGTGTGTGTGTGTGTGTGTATGTGTGTGTGTGTGTGTGTGTGTGTGTGTATCCCAGAGGTTGACATCAGGTGTCTTCTATCACCTTCCACCTTTTTTTTTAATGTAAAACTTTTTTTTGAGAATTTCATATAATGCATTTTGATCATATTCAGACTCCTCCTCATCTCAGATCTACCACTCACTTCAGGTTTTATCTTATTTTTCAAGGCCTATGTATTCTAAACTGTGTTGTCCAAGTATTCTTAGGTGTGACTCAATTCCCTGGAACATAATCAGCCAAACCAACAGAACACCCTTAATGAAAACTAACTCTCCCTCTCCCAGCAACTATCAATTGCCAATATTTCCTCAGTGCAGTGGCTTCTTGCCCACCATCAGCCCTCATGCTAGGGTGTTTCTCTGGCTTGGGCTTGCACAGGTCTGGCTCCTACAATCGTCTTACCTTTCATGTAGGCAGTTTCAGGAAACACATTGTTTCTACAATAATGGGAATCTTACAAGCAGCCAGGTAACATGTCTCAGGTAGCTGCCTGACCCCCAAAGCCAGCTGCTGTAAAAAAATGCAATCTCTACACTGGGAAACTTATAAAGAAATTTAGTTCTCAGTTCCAAGGACTAGGAAGCTCATTCTGAAGTTACCAGCATTGGACAGTGCATCGGTTACTTTTCTTTCTGTAACAAAAAATTAAGTAAAGGAAGAAAGCAAATTAAGGAAGGACTTATTTTAGCTCACAGTTGAGGGAACAGTCTATCATGGCTAGAAAAGCATGGCAGCAAGCGCATGAGGCATCTGCTTATCTTGCATCCATAGTCAGGAAGGAGAAACCAGCATTTTCTCCTTTTTAATCAGTTCAGGACTCCAGTTCATGGGTTGTTACCATCCACACATAGGAAGTGTAGCTAAAATTCCTTCTGAATGGGTATAAACAATGCTTACCCCATGTTCGGTTGATTCCTACAACAGAGTTATAATTTTGGCAAACTATAGTCTGGGAAACCATTGAGTTTTGGGGCTTCCTTACAGAGCAGTGGGTGGGGGTTTATTTACAGGTCTGTGGCTGTGCTTGACCATGGCTTCACTTGGAAGCAGGGAGGAATTTATCCCTCTTTGCTGAACCTCCTCTTTGTAGAATGGATACTGATTAGAGCCCACCCAGTGTCTCCATGCCCCCCCAAGCAAAAGGACAAGCAATACCTAAGCGACAAGACATTTCAAGAGATACCTTA
This sequence comes from Rhizomys pruinosus, assembly GCA_009823505.1. NCBI lineage: Eukaryota > Metazoa > Chordata > Mammalia > Rodentia > Spalacidae > Rhizomys > Rhizomys pruinosus. Next base: position 1,111,599 of record VZQC01004706.1, read on the forward strand.
TGGTTGTCTGGGACCTAGTTGATCTTGGAGGACAGTGGGCAGAATATGATCCTTTTAGTCCCTCTGACCTCATTAATATTGGTCCCCAAGTATGGTTATTGAACACCCAGAATTTCAATTATACTGGTCTGGCATTTTGACTACTGTGTAACATTTACATAAAGCTTGAGTGTAGTTGCTCACCTTGCGCCCTAAAGGCAATAGCACTCTGTTCACTAATTGTTAGCAGGCTCCTGACACATGGTTCACTAAGAGTTAATAGACTACTTAGGGCTTTGGTGATATGTAAACTCTTTGAAATTAAATACTCAGCTTCCAATGAAGGCTTTAAGGATGGCAATGGAAGTACTCCTGAGCAGCAAAGCAGCAGAACCTCTGGTCTAACCTCGGTTCCTCAGCATTACTCAAGCAGGGCATCTACCCTTGGGTAAAACCAAAGGCTTTAAATAAGCACTGATTAGACATATATTTTGTCTCTTAAGTCAGTTCTTATAATTGTTAGCAACAGTCGATTTTATTGAACTTTGACTTTAGAAGTTATAAGGATCATCTATCATCTCTAAGTCTCAGCTGTTACATACTTTAACTTAATCAGAACTTTGTGACTTGTACAAACTTTTTAGCTTTTCTTTTTCATTCTGGAAATATCCAGCCATCTTAATATTTCTGATTTATTAAAATATTTTCATTTGGGTGAGCTAGAGAGACAACTCAGTAGTTAAGAGCACTGGCTGCTCTTGCCAAGAACCTAGGTTTTATTCCCAGCACCCACATGGCAGCTAACAACTGTCCATAACTCCAGTTCCCTAGGCATTCAATGCCTTATTGTGACCTCTGAGGGCACTGCACTTACACACTTGCAGGTAATACTCTCATATATACAAAATAATAAAAATTTAAAATATATGCATTTTCACTTTTACAACTTCTTAAATTCTTATTATTGAGGTTTTAGTACCATGACAAATTATAACATTAACAAATTTACTATCTTATGTGACAATTTTCTTGCTGGGGGTACTAAGCGAATGTTACCTCCTCCTTCTATGAAGGAACATCAACAATCAGGAAGCCCAATTATGATGTTCTTTTATAAGCAAACACAGCTGGTCTTATGAAGATGGCAGTTGTTTGGCTCAGAATATAATTTTATGGATTACCACCTTAATAAAAGAAAGTTTAATCCAAACTACATACTTAGACTAATGTACTAAATTCATATTACCTGTGTACATACTGTTGAACTATGGGGCTTTGGAACTTCTCAGATACAACTTACAGAATACCAAATGCAGTCAAACCCCTTTATGCTTTATATGGCACAGAGTAGTCTACCAAAACCATTCTTTAGGTTCCAAATGAGTGTATGAAGCAGATAGAAAGGAGTAGATTCATAGCAAATGTCATAAAATTTTGTTCACAAGTTCCAGCAGAAATCAAGTAAGAAAACTCTGTTAAAACTGTGATGCTGCCTTACTAAGTGGATACTTTTTAGGCAAAAGGTCCTCTCTGTCCTCTCATGGACTTTAAACAGTCTTTTATTTCTTCCTTTGATCTATCTTCTTGGTTCACTCTTTAAACAACTTATTAAATAGTGATGCTTATTATATATATACATTCATATTAGTCTCTATTAGTTAAATTTTTGTTGTGACAAAATAAAGCATTCCATTAGCTGTTTTTAATATGGACAACTTGATATCATTAAATAATAGTAACTACCATTGGAACTAACTTACTCTTTAGTTGTTTTTAAGAGCAACATGACTTTATTCTTGGGCTGGTTTTTGTCCTCCCCTATGTCACAGGGTCAGGGATCCAGCCTGATTTAGGAAAGCAGCTTTGAAAGATAATGTGACACAAGCATGCTTGGTTCTGAAGTGAAAGGGTCAAATCTGATCTCCAGATCCAGCTCCTCAGTGAACTTAAGCAATGCATGACAGTTTACCAATGTCATGTATATACAAAAGGTTTTTGCCTCTTTCTAAAACTGAACCTAGGGATTTACATTGGACTCAGCTTTGCTGATATTTGTTCAAATGATTCTTATCATCTACTGGGTCTTACACTGGGAACAGAAATTGATAAGAGACAGAACACTTGAATTTGAAATATCACCCTCTGGTATCTCTAAATCATATAAGGTCAGGAGTGCATGGCAGTTGACACTCATGATCAAGGAGGATGAAGTGTCTGCCTTTACCAGTACCTAATTTGAGGTCCTCTCCAGCTATACATGGGGTGACCAAATGTTTCAAAGCTTATACCCACAATCATTTATCATGGGTCCATAAATGGAGGCAGATATCCTGAAAAACTTAATAATTACCTTCCCTCCTATAAAGAGATCTAGTTGTAAGATAAAATAAATATTTCCCTTTAACAGCCATTTTATCATCCTCCACTTTAAGTTCAGTCCAGGCATGAGTACAAAAGACCATCAGATATTTTTCTTTGAGGTATGGATCAAATCACATACAGGCCGGGGGTGCTTTATTACCCCTCTGTAAGAAAAAAGGAATATGCATTGGAACATCTCCAAATTTTTTCTTGTCTTGCCTGTAATACTGTCCTTTAGACAGTCCCTTATTATTGAATGACTGCAAGAAAAGAACAGGCATGAGGGATTAGTTGCTTCTCTCACTGGGCAGAACTGACCCTCCTGTATCTCAATCTTTTTTTACCTGTGGCCTTAAAGAAGGTGGACATATCTGGACTTATTATCTCTCAGCAGTGTGACTCAATCATACCCTGTGAACTTAGTGAAATATTTTATATTTGGTCTGGTTGATTTTTAACCTTTCAGTGTTGGATCCACCATCCAAAATGCCCTGGGAGAAAATATTGGCCTACATGTATCAAGGAAGTTAGCCAGCTTTTAATGGCTATGTAAGTTAGGGATGGCCAAATATCTCATACGTTGAACTTTTAATATACCCCTAAATCATCCCCCTGACTCCTTTTTACAAAATGTATAGTCTGTCATATGGTATTACAGTTTTCAAACTAGATAGGAAGCAAGCATGACAGAGCTCAAAGTGAATTTCCCCTTTAAAGGGTGCTATTTATCAATCAGGCTTCCTGGATTAGAAAAGTAACACTATAATTTCTAATATGTAATCCAGGAGTCAGTATTCTTACATGTGAGCAAAAGCTTCCCAAAAAGTTCACCTTGAAAATGAATCTTCTGCAAAGTCTGACCAACTGATGAGAACCTCAATGACGATGATGAGCTGGGGTGCTGCAGGCCCAAATCCTAGTAGCAATTTATCTTGGACTGTCCTTAGCCCCTAACTAGCCACTCCTTGACAGAATATCCTGTAACAGATAAAAACCCTTTGAACTTAAATCCTTATCTCCCACCAAACAAAATGCTCAGTGTCATCAGGTAGCATTTGAGACCTATACCTGAGATCTCACATTTGCTGTAACCACTGACTTAATGTTTTCTCCGATGTATTTAGAAAGGTGTCTTTATTTATGAATGTTCTTTGTTCTGTTACTATAAAAACTTTATGATACATTGGAAGGAATTTGGGGTAACCTGAATCTCTGTTCCTGGGCCATGGCCACTAATATTTGACTGCAGAATAAACTATTTCTTATCCCCTTTGAGGTGAGAGTTGTGCCTTTTCATTGACATAAGCTAGATACTAAGGAACACAAAACAGTACCATTTTTACGGAGTTTTGAGACTACCAAGTAAAACCTTGAGTCACACCTCCAAATTTAAATTAGAAAATGCAATTTTATTTAAAAAGCCAAATAGAAGAACCTAACATTGCCACAGCCAGTCATGCTTTCCTGATCTGGACCTACTGTGCCCAGGAGGCTGAACTTGAAGCCCTTAAAGGCACAAACCATAATTGCTTTGTTTTAGTGAAATTTTCCTTTTAGGTACTTATTTGCCTCCCAAAACTGAAGGTAAGACTCTGTGGCTGAAGACAGGACATATTCAGACCCAGGATTGGGAGCAATGGAGCTGGAACTGACCTGAAAGCCACCTCTCCTGAAGGCCAAGTCTCAGAGCTTTGGAGATCACTACGCAAGCTGCTAAGGGAGAACGTTAGTAAATGGTCCAACACCAGATTTAAGGCGTAATAACCACACCAATCAGAACACAGCAAAGACATTGGTGCAATAGTGATACTTTTATCTAGGGGGAATGAATAGCTACCTAATTGGACTTAAACCCCACTCAATGGGAGGACTCTCATGTATGATACTTAAAATTTTTTAATTAATTTTATTTATTTCTGTATGTGTATGAATGTACTGTCTGCATGCAGGTTTGTGCACCTGTGTCGTGCAATGCCATGGAGGTCAGAAGAGGGTGTCGGATTCCCCTGGAACTGGAGTTCTCCTGGAACTGGAGTTTCAGACGGTTCTCAGCCACCATGTGGGTGCTGGGGATCGAACCCGGGTCCTCTGTAAGAGGCGCTCTTAACCGCTAGGCCACTTAAAATATAACCAAGTACATATGGCTAGAAAGGTCACAGAGTTTAGAGAAAAATCACAAGACTGTCACAAACCTAGACAAATGTAATTTCTTACCATGTACAAAATAGATTGTAACAGATTAGCATCAGGATGCAGGCGCCCGCTGATGTCCTGGGTTCTTCAGTGAAGGAAGCTACTCCTAGGCTACCAAATCCCCCTGTGCTCCTGAGCCCTCCAATGTCCTCAGATACCATAATATCTTCTGCCAGACCAATGTACTCAGGTCCAGAAATACACCAAGGTCTCCCATTACGCCCATGTTTCCAAATGTTTCCTGGATTCCAATGCAGACACAGCTCCGAATGGCCCCAGAGTTATCAGGTCCTGGAGTTCTTTCTGGTTTCCAAGCGTCCCCACCTAACCCAGTTTGCAGGTATTTCTCAAATCACCAAGGTCTCGTGCCATTCTAGATTTCCAAGTTTCCCACTACTTCCCAGATCCTCCAGTTCACCCAGGGCCACAAGTGCCCCCGAGTCCACTGCACCATGTACACCAAGGAGCAGGAAGCTGGAGCTGCAAGAATCTTTCAGGAAGTGCCAGTACCCATCTAACGAGGACCGTGGGGTACTTGCTGAAAGGATTGATGTAACAGATCACCAGGTCCTGATCTGGTTAAGAACCGCCAAGCTAAAACCTCTAAGCATTTCCGGGAACAACTTGACATGTTTGGTGAGAATCCAGAAGTGCCACCTGTCCAGCTACAGAATTCCCAGCTACAGCTTCAAACACAACTGCCTCACCCTAAGAGAATGCTTCAGATGCAGCTAAACCTGAGGCTCCAGCATAAGTTCCAGAGGCAACTCCAGATGCAGCTGAGCACCCAGATGAAACTCTTTGCTCAGCCTAGTCCCGGGCTACAGGCTTCGTCCATTTTGTTATTGAGTCTTTCTCCCATCTCTTCAAATCGTTTGTTGAATGTTCTGCTTTGTTTATTCATTACGGCTTGAATTTTCTTCAATATTTTTTCCTAATTTTCCTCCTTTAATTTTATATTACTCCAAAATATGAATACATACTTTCCACTCATATACAGTAATTTCAGTGTCTGAAAGTAAGTAGTAGATTTATTCTAGAGCCCATTAAGAGATTTACATTATAACAACATAGTTGCTTTCAGATAAACATAAATATAACAATAATGTTCAGCTTGCCTTTCATCTGGGGATTTGGTATTAGCATCCACAAATGAGGGAGACCACCGCTTTCTGGGACTGTGTTACTTCACTTAGCATAATGGCTTCGAGTTCAATCCATTTACCTGCAAATTTCATGATGTCATCTTTCTTTACCTCTGAGTAGTACTCCATCGTGTAGATGTACCACATTTTTTCATCCACTTGTCAGTTGAGGGGCATTTGGGTTGGTTCCAGCTCTTCATTATTGTGAAGAGGACTGCAATAAACATGGATGTGCATGTATATTTGCAGTAGAATGAGTCTGTGGGGTATAAACCCAGGAGTGGTATGGCTGGGTCAGGTGGTAGGCTCATTTTGAGTCTTTTAAGGGTTCTCCACGCTGCTTTCCATAATGGTTTTACAAGTTTACATTCCCACCAGCAGTGGATGAGTGTTCCCCTTTCCCCACACCCTCTCCAGCATTTAGTATCATTTGTTTTCTTGATCCTAGCCAGCCTTATCAAAGTGAGATGATATCTTAAAGTGGTTTTGAATTGCATTTATTTCATTATTAGTGATGTTGAACACTTTTTTTTATTTAATTTATTTCTGTATGTGTATGATTGTACTGTCTGCATGCAAGTTTGTGCACTCGTGTCGTGCAATGCCGCGGAGGTCAGATGGCGGTGTCGGATTCCCCTGGAACTAGAGTTCTCCTGGAATTGGAGTTTCAGACGGTTCTCAGCCGCCATGTGGGTGCTGGGGATCAAACCCGGGTCCTCTGTAAGAGCTGTCGGCACTCTTAACCGCTAGGCCATCTCTCCAGCCCCATGTTGAACACTTTTTAAGATGTTTCTCTGCCATCTCTATTTCCTCACTTGTGAAGTCTCTGTTCAGCTCTTTACTCCTTTGAGTGAGTCATTTTTTCTTACTTGTTTGTTTTTTGGATTCTGGCACCTCAATGTTGGCTGCACAGACTATAATCACTAATGCTGCTCCTGTTAGGTCCTCTGCACCACAGCTCCACAAGGTTGACGGTGGGAGTTGAGGGAGGCAAGGGTCAAGGCAGTTCCGCCTTGCCTTCCTGGTACCTCACTGATTCTGTGTGCCTGTCTGGAGCCCAAGCTGCATCTTCCTTCTTCAATATTTCTATATATTTTGTGATTTCATTCTGCAGTTAATCATTGTGGTGGTTTGAATAAGTGTCCCCCGTAGGCTTTAAGTATTCAGACATTTTGTCTCCAGTTGGTGGCACTGTTCTTGGAGGTCTTAGAAGGTGTAGCCGTGCTAGAGGAAGTATGTCACTGGGGGCAGGCTTAGTGAGTTTAACAAGCCTTGTGGTCTCCAGTCGCTCTCTCTGCTTCCTGTGCTCATTGCGAGATGTGACCCTCGGCTTACTGCTCCAGCTCCAGCTCCAGCCGCCATGCCTCCCACCACAATGGACTCTAATTCCCTGGAACCATCAATCATAAGCTCAAATAAACTCTTCCTTTTATAAGTTCCTTTGGTCATGGTGTTTTATCACAGCAACAGAAAAGTGACTAATACAATCATTATCTTCTTTTAATTTATCACTATCTTATTTTATTTCTTCATTTTTTTGTGCTTGTTCTTTAAATTCTTTGATTTCTTTGATCATATTTATAATAGTTCTTTTAAGTTCTATATCCTGAGTTATATCTAAGGAGTCCTCACTATAGGAGGGAACATTCCTGAACATAATGAAAGCTATATACAACAAACCCATGGCCAATGTCATCTTAAATTCAGAAAAACTAGAAGCATTCCCTTAAAGTCAGTAATCAGACAAGGTTGCCCACTATCTCCACTCTTTTTTATTTATTTATTTTTTGGTGTTTTTGAGACAGGGTCTCCCTATAGCTCTGGCTTTCCTGGAACTCACTATGTAGGTCAGGCTGGCCTTGAACTCACAAAGATCCCCCTGCCTCTGTCTCCCAAGTTCTAGGATTAAAGGCGTGTGCTACCACACCCAGCCTCCACTCTTTTTTAATATAGAACTCAAAACTCTTGCTAGAACAATAAGATGAGAAGGAAATTAAATGTATACTAGTAGGAAAAGATGAGATCTACCTAAGGAATGCCAAAAATTCCACTACAAATGTCCTAGAAATGATTAACAGTTTCAGTAAAGTTGCAGGTTACAAAATTAATCTACAAAAATCAGTAGCCTTCCTATATGCCAACAACAAGCAATTGGAGAAGGAGTACATGGAAACCCTTCCATTACAATACTCTCAAAAAATAAAATATCTTGGAATAAACTTGACCAAAGACATTAAAGATCTTAACAATGAAAACTTTAAATCTTTGAAGGGGATTGAGGGAGACATAAGAAGATAGAAGGATCTCCCATGTTCTTGGATTAGAAGAATTAATATAGTAAAAATTACCATCCTTTCCAAATTAATATTTATTCAATGCAATCACAACCAAAATCCCCGTGAATTTTTTCACAAAATTAGAAAAAATATTTAAAATTCATACAGAAAAAGACAAGACCCCAGATAGCCAAAGCAACCTTGAGCAAAAAGAGTAATGCAGGGGAAATTATTATAGCAGATTTTAGTTTCTATTACAGAGCTGAAGTTATAAAAACATCATTGTACTGGCATAAAATTAAACCTGTAGATCAATGGAATAAAATCGAAGACCCAAACTTGAGGAAGTACAATTGCAGCCACCTTATATTTGACAAAGGAGCCGAAAAAACTCAATGGAAGAAAGGTAGTATCTTCAGCAAATGGTTCTGGCAAAATGAAAATAAACTCCTACCTTTCACCTTGCACAAAAGTCAACACTAAATGGATCAAAAACCACAATGTGAAACATGAAACTCTGAACATGTTAAAAGAAAATATTCTCAGTAACCTACAAGATGTAAGTTTAGGAAAAGTCTTTCTAAATCAGACAGCATTTGCACAGGAACTAAGGTCAACATTCAACAAGTGAAACCTTATTAAACTAAATAGTTTCTGTATAGCAAAAGATACAGTCAAAGAAGTGAAGAGGAAATGGACAGACTGGGAGGAAATCTTCACCAATGATACATCTGACAGAGGTTTAGCATGCAGAATATATAAACTAGTCAAACACAGAGGTCCAAGAAGATAAAATGATCCAATTAAAAGATGGAATAAAGATCTGGACAGAGGCTCCTCAACAGAAGTTAAGATGGCCCAGAAACACCTTAAAAAGTGCTCAACAGCATAAACAATTACAGAAATGCAAATCAAAACCACATTAAGATTTCATCTTACACCAGTGAGATTAGTATGATCAAGATAACAAATGACAACAATTGTTGGAGAGGATGTGGAGAAAGGGGAACACTCATTCACTGCTGGTGGTATTGCAATCACATGCAACCCCTATGGAAAGCAGTGTGGAGCACTCTTGAAAAACTAAAAATGAATCTTGATAGGTTCACTGATAGATTTTGACCCAAATATGCATTGGATTTCTCCCAACAGCCAACCATATCAGTAAAAAAATATTACAGCTGTCTTTTATCATGCTAAAAATCAAGCCCAATGAACCTATTGATGCTAAAAGGCCATGGGCAAATCTCAAGTACTAAACCGATACATTATTTTTTGTTTTTCAAGCTTAATGATTAAAGGGCTAATGTATTTTATTCTTAAAAGAACTTTAATAAGCCTTCATCCATTTATCTACTGGAATGATAAACTAGTTATTTTCTACCCACAGTAATATAAAAGAATGGCATTTCTAACCACCTGTGCTATACCAACAACACAACGTAGTATAATAAATAATGTTTACTTAACTGCCTATGATTTTACCATTCATATTCCATCAGTAAATTGCAGAATCCACCCCCTGAAAGCATAGACTCCGGCTCAACCTGAGACCATCTGTGGCCGCTTTGCTTTGCCTCCAGGCCCACAATCCATGCCTCCGGAAAAACTAAAGCTAGAGCCAAGTCACCAGCCTCCTGCTGGGAAAATAGGCTGTGACAGCCTAAGTGCTATCTTCAATAACAAAGAATGGCTTCCTCTTCTTCTTACCTGCCTTTCCCCCAAAGCCTAAGAGCTACTGGCTAAAGAAAAAACCTACAGGAGACCAAAAGGACAATTGTGACTGGACTTTATTCCATCAATATAGTTGCATGTACAGATCTCTCCAGCCAAACTTAAGACTTTGGGGGTACAAGTAAAATCACCATCTATGATAGAAGGGATGTCAAATGATATCTGTATGTCTTCATGTATAAAACAAGGAATGTTATTCTTAGAGATGATGTCACTCACATACTTGTATGTCTTGATGGGAGAGGTGTTACTTTTTGCTTTGTCATTTTTTAGACTTCTACCACTTGAGGAATAAGTTACATACCCAGTGGGTCTCTTTGCATCTTTTATGGTTGGTTTGTGATGCACTGGCACCAGTTTCTAAATTAATAATTTAGAAACTGGTGCCAGTCTAAATTAATAGGTGTGAAAGCACTCGAGGCTTTGAGAGTCTTGGCAGCTGCCCTGTGGCATTTTGCTGCCTCCGTGTTCAGAAGAAAACCAAAGGATACCTGTGTGCCTCATATTTGGGAGAAACAATGTTATCTTTTGTTGACAAAACCATGTTACCTGCAACCCAAGTCCCCCTAGGCCACCTAAATTATCCCTTTTGTTAGGACCAATCCCCACCTTAGGAGGTTGGTTTTCTGGTTTGTCAAAAGCCAGTTTGGGGTTACACCCAGAATGTCCTTAGTCCACTATCAAGCCATCCCTGACAAACCTCTGGAGGACAGTGACAACACTGCTCCATTTTAATTAATAATGTAGGGAGCTAGTTGTGGGACTGAGATTTTGTCTGGCTTGAGGTGGGAATCTGCAAAACCTTGACCAGGTTGCCTCTGTGAGTTATCTAATAATCTCCATGGCAATTTCAGGTAAGCTTCCATGAATTATCTAGCAGCTCCGTGGGGTTGGAATAATGCACCATTTCCTGCCTCACCTACTTCAGCAAAGCTCCAGACCCTGAGAGCTCTCTCTCTCTCTCTCAATGTACAGAGCAGACATCATACTTCCAGCTTACTATACACACACCCAGGTTCTGTTGTTCCCAGTGGGAGTTGCCACTTTGGGCCACATTTTCCAGAATGGCCTCAATAGAAAAATAATAATGCTATGTGACAACTGAGCTTTTTGTAATAAGTAAAACTGGGGAGATATAGGCATTCTTTTGGCAGAAGCACTTAAGAGAGTAAGCAAGCAGCCTTCAAGCCTCAACCCTTGCTGATATCCTGCAAACCTGCCAAGCCCACCCTGGCACCACCAACTGTCTTTGATCCTTTGGGGTAAAAGCACTGATCTGGAACAAATGGCCTGTGGTCCTGCTTGTCCCAACTGCCTCTGCCAACCCCCAATTCTGTGCACCCCAGCCCTCTGCAAGGTTTTGTATAAAATGCCTCGAGTTACAACATTAGACCAAGTACTTTTACTCCAGGTCTCTATGAGTTCATTTCCTTTTTTCTCAGGGTTACTTCTCACTGTTCCCTCCCCCTCCCTGCTTGTGACTTAAGCCTGAAGATTGTTAGCTGGCTGCCCCCCCACCCCCATCCCCGGGGCTTGGCAGCATCACAAAGCTGTGAGCCCTAGCACAGGGAAGAAAAACATCTAGTGGAATGCAGATATGCATAATGAACATATTAAAGGACCACCAGACATATATTTCAGATGACATAGGAGCACATGGAGGACATTGTTTAACTATAAATTTAGCTTGCTCTTTAGTAAGGTAAGGTTTAAGGTTCTATCATTTTTGCTGGATGATGGAGTAGTTGATGACTACTCAGGGGAGTTCTAGTATGTATTTGTATAGTAAGATTGTCTGCCTGTTGACTGAGTTAGGCTAAAGGACCAAGCAGTCCAGTATGGGAATGTATATGGGTTACATATGGTTTCTTTGACAAATCAGTCCTCAAGTCTAAAATTAACATTTGTATGTGTTCCCCTGGCTTACGTTGAAGGAGAGATGTTTCTAGTTTGGAGAGAGCTTGAGAAGCCTACTAAGAATCTGTATAAATGTTTAAAGGTTGAGAAAAGAGCATAAAACTTTGGAGGATAGCATAATTTCTGAATACTGAGCGCTGGCAGAAATAGGCATTTCCTAGGTGTCAAAGATGCTTCGCTTTGTGTGACATTTGTGTAAGACAGAGGCAGCTTTTCCTTTATTCGTCCCATTTGTAAACAATATATCTGCTTCTGGGAGTGGAGAGTGGAAGGTAATTGTAAGAAAAGTAAATTTACTAACTTGAAATAACTTTAGGTGTTTCCAAGGAGGATAATGTATACCAATTTCTCCAGTATAGCTAGCAAAGGCAAGCTGCCATGGAAGAGAGATTGAGGAAACATAATCCCTTCACAAATGAGACGCAAAATTATCTTACCAGGGTCTTTACCAAAAATACAGAGAGTTTGTAAATGAGCTCTAAGAATCAAAAGAATTATCATAGAGTAATAAGGCATAATTTTTCTGTTGGGGTGAGGAGGGAGTTGGGTAAACTCTAAAGGACAATCTGGCTCTTGAAGTATAATTACCAAATGTTAATTTACATTTGGAATTATAAGGATACTGATATCGTTTTGAGGGTTAATTCTATTTATTCTTATTTGAATAAGAGCCTTGTTTATTAGAGTTAAAGTTTGTCTTGCATCATCACTTAAATATCCAGGGGAATTAGGGTCTGAGTCTCCTTCTAGGAGGTGGAAAAGAGGACTTAGTTGCATGGTAGTAAGGTGGAGGGAGGATCAGAACCAAATTAGGTGTCCCATAAACTGTTGTAATTGGTTTAAAACACAGGATTTGGCAATTCTATAACAACAGTACTGGGATATAGTTGATAGTTTAAAATAACATATCCCAAATAAGTATAAGGTACATGATTTTGGATTTTCTCTAAGGAGATATAGAGTCCATTTTGATCGAAAATATTTGTTAATTTATCAAGCATTGTCTCTACTAATTGACTGGAAGGTTGTGAACTCTTTAAGTATTGGATCAATTATTTTATGTCTATAAAATTGGCAGATAGTAGGGGTACTTTTCATACCCTGGGGCAAACAATTCCATGGGTATCTCTGAGTGGAAACAGACTGATTAGTAAAAGCAAAGCATTCCTTATCATTAGGATGTAATAGAATAGAAAAAAAATCCTTTATATCAATAATTATGATGATATGTCCTGCAGGAACAGCTGGAGGAGAAGAAGATCTGGATGCAATGACCCCATCTTTTTCATTGTAGCATTTACTTCTCTTAAATCCTGTAAAACCTCCATTTTCCATGAGTTCTTTTTTGTATCACATATATAAGAGTGTTTCAAGGGCTGAGGGCTCTAGATGTCCAATTGTTCTTGTATTAGAACCTTTAGATGAAGTAATTCATTATTAGAAATAGGACATTGATCCACCCAAACAGGGTCATCATTTATCATCATCATTTATCCATTGCAATTTAATAGGTTCTAGTGGTGGAGAAATGGCCCTTAGGATTGGGGTCCTGCAGATAGGGTTAGTAGAGCTAAAGTGTTTAAGGGAACAGGTAGGGCTGAGGAGACTGACCCTTTTAATCATTCTAAAACATCCCTTCCCCATAAGCTAATGTTTAAGCCTTTAGTAAATGATTGGAAATTTCCCTGAACCCCATCCAAGTCCTCCCATGTCAAGAAATGTAAGGATTGTACGGAGGGAGTTGTACCACCTATTCCCAACAGAATAGGTCCCCATTTTGTGGGCCAGTGTAAAGGCCAATTATTTTCATTGTGGCTGTGTTCCCTCTTCATTGCAAGGCTGAGGGTTGACCTGCTTCCCATTTAAAGGATTCTGTCCTTGTCATGCAGGAGAGGCAATATTTAGCCCAATGAAAGTCCCTTTTGGCATTTGGGGCAGGGTTTTTTAGGTCTGACCCTAGGATTTGGGCAAGAGATCAATGGGCATTGTTTAGCAAAATGACCAAGCGTGCCACATTTAAAAGGAAGATCTTTTAATTAGGCCACAATTGTTTCTGCTAAGGCTGTAGCCATTAAGCTGGCTTGTGAGGGTAGTGCCAATGTCTTGATTAGCTGTTATTCAAGAATATAAATCCTGACTCTTTACTGGGGAAATAGCAGTCTTGCATTCTTGATTAGACCTGTCATAAGTGAACTGTCTAATGAGAATCTGGACAGCCTCTAAATAGGAGCCTCAGTCTCTACAGTCTGCCTAAGTCATGCTAAAATTCAGCCCATTTTTGATGGGGCTTTTGTTTAAGGTCAGAGAGACTAGTTTGGGTGGTCTCTCCATCAGGCATAGATCTCTAGGCTCTTAGTACACAGAGGCGCACTTGATCAAAATATTGTGCTGGCAAGACCTTCTGGGGTTCTGCTTCCTTATATTGTCCTTCTTTAAGCATTTCAGCAGTTATACTAACATTAGCTGGCACGTTGCATGCACTTTTTCAGCATGTTCATCACAGTACACATATAATTTTAATTAGCAATCAGTAAAAAAAGGACACCTGGCCTTTGGCTCAGGATCACAAGACCATTTCATAATATATTGTATTTACCTATAGAATATGGGTAAGGGGGTTGTTGAACAGTATATTCTTTCCCAGAAAGAAGAAACTGAGTAAAACTTTAACCCAGCCAACTTCCTCCTGCTAGTCAGGTAGTGTTACACTCGGCAGGGGTTTATGAGCACATTGTTTTCAAGGCCTCTCCCATCAGCAGGGGTGGTGGTCTGGGCTTCAGGTTTCAGGTTTGATTTAGCCTAAGAAGAAGCCGTGCCATTCTAGTCTCCAACAAAGCAATGTGGCACACTCTTAAAAAGCTAAAATTGAACTTAATATTTGACACAGTTCTACCTCTCCCTGCCATATACCCAAATGTTTCATTCTATTGCAGAGATACTTGTACATCCACGCTGTTGCTGCTCTTTTCACAATAGGTAAGCAGTGGAAGCAAACTAAGTGTCCCTCAACTGATGAGAGGGTAATGAAAATGTGGTACATTTATAGAATGGAGTTCTACTCAGCAGTAAATAAAAATGACATCATGAAACTTGAAGGTAAATGGATGGAACTGGAAGTTGTTATGCTAAGTTGAGTAACCCAGACTCAGAAAAATGACATATGTACCTGGGTGTGGTAGTGCATGACTTTAATCCCAACACTCGTGAGGCAGAGGCAGGCAGATTTATGTGAGTTCAAGGCCAGCCTCATCTATTTAGCAAATTCCAGGCCACCTGGCACTAAAGGGAGACAGTGTCTCAAAAAGACCCAAAAAAAAAAAAAATGACATATGTTCTCCTTCATTTGTGGATCCTAGCACCAAATCCTTATATACAAATATTCTAGAAAGCACTCATCAAAAAAGCTTCTTTTGGGGCTGGAGAGATGGCCTAGCGGTTAAGAGCGCTGACCGCTCTTACAGAGGACCCGGGTTCGATCCCCAGCACCCACATGGCGGCTGAGAACCGTCTGAAACTCCGGTTCGGGAGAACTCCAGTTCCAGGGGAATCCAAAACCCTCTTCTGACCTCCGCGGCATTGCACGACACGGGTGCACAAACCTGCACGCAGACAGTACACTCATACACATTCAAAAATAAATTAAAAAAATAAATAAATAAATAAAATAAAATAAATTAAAAAAAAAAAAAGCTTCTTTTACACCAGATGAAGACTATTGCAGAGCACCACAACTGGTCACACACACCGTCTTGTGAATTGTCCAGGCCTAAATGGCACATCTACAATGCAACCTCTACACCTAAGGCTCATGCAACATAGAATGAGGGCCCAAGAGGACACTAATCTCTTAACCCTATTAAGCAATAAATTTCCAAATTGTGGAGATTGAGTTTGTAGACTGTGGGTCCATGAACAGGTCTCCTATATTAAGCTTCACTCACTCGGGGCTCAGGGACCATTGTAGAAAGGGGGCAGAAAGATTGTAAGAGGCAGGGAAGTGATGTATGACCATATGGAAAAAGAATCCTACAATCTCCTGCAACCATGCTCACATGTACCCACAGCAATATTGACAGCATGCCCAAGAACCATGCAAACTCAACTAGAAAAAAACTCAGCGGAGAACTGGAGAAATGGGCAGCAGAAACCAATCTTAGCTGAAGAGATATTGGCAACTGATTACTACTGAGTGAGGAAGAACTGGTCTTCTTAAAGTCAAGGACTCTGGATAGGCTGACTAGAGCTCAGTGGATGAACTTGCACTGAGGAATAACCTGGGAGATTAATTTGGCACAGTAGGCCTTAACACAAATGACAGGATGTATGAATTCTGATGGGGGAGCTGTGGGAGGGTACCATGGGAGGAGGGAGCATAAACTTGATTAAGACTGACTAAGATGTTTTATATGACATACACAAACATTCAATAAAAGGAAAAGTTTTAAAATATTCTATATGAATACACAAAATAAAAAATAATAAAATAATTAAAGGCAGGAAATTTTTCAGACACAACAGGTAATAAACTTTTTTAAAATTAAGAAAACACATATCTTTACATGCTCACACAGAGAAAAAAAGCTCTGCACAAGTGGAAAGGTGACTCATTAATTAAAACATCCCTAGCCCCCTAGAGGTTCTTGGATCTTTTAAGCTTTCTTGGTGGCATAAGGATTTGTCACCTTAAACAAGGAAGGTAAGACCACAGCTCCAAGCTGAGTTATGTCCTCGACAGGCTTTGGCTAATCTTTAGGTCTGGACCAGTCAGCTGAAGGGGGGTTTTGTTGGAAGGAGAAAAAGCTCCTGGATCTTTTTCTCAACTGAAGAAGCAGGAAGTTTGTAATTTTTGTTACTTACCATGGCCTTGTCTGCTTGCCAGTGATTTAGGCCCTTGGCACAATCTGGTACTTTCTAGTGTTGTGATTCCCTCACAATGGTCTGGGGCTCAGTTTGATGAAGTCCCTTTCACCATATGCTGTGTAATACAATTACTAGGCTCTCACATGTGTGCCATGCCCCTTCTGTAACCAGGGGCATGCCCTACCAGAGGAAACTTGTCTGGCAGCTGCATCAGTGCACAGATGCCTGGTTTCCTTTCTCTGTGTCCTGGCTACTCTCACCCCAAATGCACTAGCACAGCAGAGCATTGCATTAAGTATTCCTAAGGAGGCACAAGCATCTCTCATCTCTAGATAGGGGACCAACAGACCAAAGTAGTGATTCCACCAATGCTCAGTTTGCTGAACCAATGAATCTAACTGGCTTGATTGCAGAACACAGGTGAGGGGTTGCTTAGAATGAGCAGGAGTGACTCCAAAACAGCTGCATCACCACAAAGCCCCAACTTATCATGTAAAACAGCCTCATGGGAGCTTATCATGATGTCCCCTTTCAGTTGACCTTCCACTTCCTATGTACTTGAGCACCTCCCAAGGCCACTTGCAGCTGGACTCTGAGGTGAGAAGCCTGAGACTTCCCCTCCTCCATCAATGAGGGAGTGTTAAATAACTCTATTATGATTACCATAGGCCTAACTACCTCTGTATTTTCTGCTCAATAAGTTTCCTTGGCTACTGGACCAATATAATCTCTACTGTAAAATGGTGACCAGGTAAACCTGTTATGCTGTGAGGAAATAAGTCATTGCTCTTTTGGTAGAAAGATTACATTCCTCTGAACTCCATTCTGCTCTATTAATGTACACTATCTCATCTAAACCTCCCTCAGCAAAATAGGCTTTCTTCTGTTATTCAGGGGACCTAGGCTCATACAAGTTTGGGAACGTATTCAGTCAAGTGACTATTGACTGAGGCAGAGGGTAGCCCTGGGATGTCAAGCACTTTCTACTGCCTGCTCAGCCTGCTTCCTGGCTTGCTGTTTGGCCTCCCATACCCCTTTCACATTAACTTTCTTCTGGCTTCAGCAGTGATGTTATTATGGAGTCCCATTATTCGCAGAGAGCAATTTCTTCAGGAAAACTCCAGCCTGTGCTATGATATGGCATATGCACCAAAAGCCAGCTATTTGCTTTCTCACCTTTCTTTGTCTTTTGACAGTGGATATTTTTCTAAGCCTCACTTTACTGCTGGTATTAACAACATCCTATTTTTAGGAAATTACTTCTTAGCGTTCTCCTGATGCACCAGAAGCTGCCCCTCTCAAATACGATTTCCATTACCCTGCCTTTCCAGAGGAAGAAAGGGAGGAGATAAGCAACCATTTGAAGTGTGAGAAAGCCTTTAATTGAGGAACAAAAGAAGGATGCTCTCCTCAAATACAGGGCCTCAGAAACAAGAAGCAAACAGGAACCTTTACAAAGAAAAAAAAAATGCAGCCAAACAGCCTTCATAGGCAGCCCTCAAGAGGAAATCACATTTTAGCAGGAGTGAGGAGTAGACAGGTACCTTAGAAAAATACTAGGTCAGCTGACTTGGCAAACTCTCCAAATGAGCAAACAAAACCATGATTTCATAAGATTATTTTAATGAGGAGTAGGATGACAAAAACAGCTTCAGGTTTCTATTTTTATCTCATCTCATTAATCAAAACATTCGAAGGTGGCTTATATGGGTACAAATTATAAAAACCTAAAACATCGAGTTTTAAAAAGTGAGAATTCTTGGTATCACACTTTGGTGTCAGTAAATGTTACTTTGAATGAATGAGTGAATGAATGAATGATAAATAAGTAGGAAAAATCATAGATATAGATGGGAGCTAATAACTGTAGAGAATAAACTACAAAGAAACAAGAATCTAAGACATGATACCATGGAATTGAGATGTAGCTTAGTTGGTAGAGTATTTCCCTAGCATGCAATCTCCAGGACCATATAAACTAGACAAGGTGGTCCATGTTTGAGCACACCTTCTGGTTCCATGTTAAAGCACAGACTGTCTCTGTCTCTCTCTCTCTCTCTCTCTCTCCCTCCCTTCTCCCCCTTTTCCTTCTTCTCCCCCTGGCTCTCTCAGATAAGAGAGCATGTTGTTCCATAACCCTGCAGGCCCTCCCTCCTGCAGCTGCAAGATATTAATTATCTAACCTAATGCCTTCTTCAATAATAGACATAAAGATTATATCACATGGTATGGAATTTCCCATCATCCTCTGGAAACACAAAAGTCAGAAATCTCTTTTGTTAGGGAATTGAAAGAGTTCCTTAGGGCTCCCTCCCATGCTACATGTGTGGCACCTGTTTTCTAAGCAGCTCCTCTCTGGATCTGAAGACCTGGTCTCCCTCAGGGCTCTGCTTATTCTAATGCAGCTCCAGTCCAGTTTTAAAGAGAAATCAAACAGTTTCTCTCTCTCTCTCTCTCTCTCTCTCTCTCTCTCTCTCTCTCTCTCTCTCTCTCTCTCTCTCTCTCTCTCCTCTTATCTCCCTTCAAGGCCCCATCATCCTGCCTCTGGTGTGATACTCTGTTGCTACTATACTCCCTCACCTCAAAGACTGATCATAGTCCCTCCTAATAAGGCTGTTTCCTAACAAAGCTCATTCTGAAGGGTGATCTCATGTCAGCTTCTTTCCTGAGCCGGCAGTGTATCATAACACTGCACTGTATTATATCAGCACTCAGGGGTGTGTGGCAGGTTATCTTCAGCTACATGGGTAGTTTGAGGCCATTTTGAGCTGCATGAATAAACGTCTGTGAGAAATTTGGTTACCAAACTCTATGTAAGGCTGATGGAGAATATGAAACAGAACTGACTAATTGGGAGTTTTGTGAATATCCTTCTAGATTTCCATTCCTTTTTACATGACTGAGGATTCTGTGATTTCCAAGCACGTGGGACCAACCCAACATCCATCCTCATCTTCCTAGTTAGATGGTGGTCCTGAGTATTGCAGTAAATACTGCTTAATGAATAACTAATTTACATAATTTATAGACAAATATTCTGAAGGATATATTTCAATTGCTGCAAACAATGCAAAGCACTGACCACACAGCACTCACAGAAGCTGGCACCTAAGAGCTGATTTCTGATACATGGCACCTCTTAGTGCAAGACTGACATTTCCAGAATGATGTACATAAAAGACACAGGAACACAGACGCCAGACATAAATGCCTCTCTTGGATGCTGGGAAGTTGGGAAAAATACATCTGTGTGGAATGTGACCATTAGAAGTTCCTAATGTCTTTAAGAATATTGCCTGTGGGACCAACAGCCAGATGACTTGTAATAACACAGGCTAAATGGAATTAGAGGGACACCTAATGTTGGCTGTTATTAATGTCACCTTTCTTTTGATGGGACACCTTATCTGTGGGATTTCACTCTGTATTGTGGGTGAAGAGTATATCCTAGAGAGACATTCTTCATCTGATAGAAAACAAACATATAGGAAAATGATTGGCACATAGAACTCTATTCATGTGCTTTTGCAATTCTATGATTGTAAATTCTTACCACAAACTCAGTACTGTGTTCTTCTCGGGAACCTTTTGATCGGAGGCCCACACATGTGCATACAAAATAATTCTCACACACAACTAAAGGACGAAACATTTTCTAATAAATGACTAACAGTGCTCCAATGTTCAATATGAATGCCAAAGGGTGGGGCTTCCTCATATCCAAAACACTTAGCAATCTGAAGTCAAAATAGAAACAAAACAAGGTGGTCAGTTCAATTAAATAAAATAAAAATTTGAATGCAGTAGCCCCCTTAGATTTCTCAATTCTTCTAAAGCTTTTAAGCAAATAATACTATTGCATTTCATGGCAGAATAGCACTTCATCAGAAACTAGGATGAAGAGCCCAAGAAATGAGTGTGCAGCCATAATAACTTGTCCAGTGCACTCTTTATTTCCCCCACCCTATCTCTCTCTGTCTCTCTCCTTCTCCTTTTTCCTGATATATAATGTTTACACTCACAATGTGTGACCCTGTAAGAAGAATCTGGGATCTTCTTCATTGAGACTTTGCAGAATAATTCAGATTTTGTAGTTTTCTTATGTTTCCCTTGAAATCGCAAACTACCAGATATTAGAATTTTTTTGTAAGTTGTGTAATTTTATTTTTTTTAATTTTTTTTAATTTTATTTATTTCTGTATGTGTATGAATGTACTGTCTGCATGCAAGTCTGTGCACCCGTGTCGTGCAATGCCGCGGAGGTCAGAAGAGAGTCTCAGATTCCCCTGGAACTGGAGTTCTCCTGGAATTGGAGTTTCAGACGGTTCTCGGCCGCCATATGGGTGCTGGGGATCGAACCCGGGTCCTCTGTAAGAGCGGTCGGCGCTCTTAACCGCTAGGCCATCTCTCCAGCCCAAGTTGTGTAATTTTAGACCTCTAAATGTTACAATATGTTTGAGGTTTGTTTTACATAGGAAACTTTCAGTAAGTATGTTAACAGAAAAAAAACACAATTTCACTATTCCTAAACATTAATCAATTACTTATGAGAATAGAGTGAGAAACACATAAAATGCAAGGCAGTGTCAGGAAATTATTTGAAATCAAGGATAAGTAGTAAGAAACTATAGAAGGTAATGCCAGATTTGCTGTAAGTCAAGGCTGCCTCCATTCTTTAACATGAGATGATGTACCATTATTGGAAATGTCAGAAGTAACTAATACTAATACAGATTTTCAGAGGAAACTTTTTTGTACATATTGCATTGATGGTATTATATTCTGTCAAAAAAGAAAACCCTATTCCTGATAATTATAAATTAAGTAAGTTATTACTTAAGTTGTGGAAAACAAGATTTTAGGTTTCTTTTTTTATTTGTTTATTATATTTTAAGGGTTTCACAATATAAGAGCACAGTTGTTTTCAGATCACATTGACGTTGCTCAGTTTGACATACAATTAGGTAATTGATGCTAGCATCCACAGATGAGGGATACCATTTATCATTTGTTTTTCCGGGACTCTGTTACTTCACTCAGCATGATATCTTCTAGCTCCACCCATTTACCTGCAAAGCTCATGATGTCATCTTTCTTTCCACTGCATAGAACTACATCGTGTAGATGTACCACATTTTCTCTACCCACTCGTCAGTTGAAGGGCATTTGGGTTGGTTCCAGCTCCTTGCTATTGTGAAGAGAGCTGCAATAAACATGGCTGTGCATGTGTCTCTGTGGTCAGATGAGTCTTGTGGGTACATGCCCAGGAGTGGTATGGCTGGGTCAGGTGGCAAGTTCATTCTAAGTCTTCCAAGTGTTCTCCACACTGTTTTCCACAGAGGCTGTAAGAGTTTACATTCCCACCAGCAGTAGATGAGTGTTCCCCTTTCCCCACATCCTCTCCAACACTTGGTATCATTTGTTTTCTTGATCCTAGCCTGTCTTTTTTTTTTTTTAATTTTTATTTATTTCTGTATGTGTATGAATGTACTGCCTGCATGCAAGTTTGTGCACCCGTGTCGTGCAACGCCGCGGAGGTCAGAAGAGGGTGTCGGATTCCCCTGGAACTGGAGTTCTCCTGGAATTGGAGTTTCAGACGGTTCTCGGCTGCCATGTGGGTGCTGGGGATCGAACCCGGGTCCTCTGTAAGAGCGGTCGGCGCTCTTAACCACTAGGCCATCTCTCCAGTCCCCCTGTCTTATTGGAGTAAGATGATATCTTAAAGTGGTTTTGATTTGATTTCCTTAATGGTTAGTGATGTTGAACACTTCTTAAGGTGTTTCTCAGCCATCTCTAATTCCTCAATTGTGAAGTATCTGTTCAGCTCTTTGCTCCATCTTGTAAGTGGGTCATTTGTTTTCTTCTTCGTTTTTGAGTATTTTATATATTCTGAAAATCAATGCTTTGTCAGATGTGTCTACAGTGAAGGTTTCCTCCCACTCTGTGGGTTTTCACTTCACTTCCTTGATTGTTTCTTTTGATATACAGAAGCTTTTGAGTTTAATGAGGTCCCATTTGTCAATTATTGACCTTAATTCTTGCACAGCTGATGTCTGATTTAGGAAGTCTTTTCATACGCCTATGTCTTATAGTCTGCTGTCAACCTTTTCTTCTATTGCCTTCAGAGTTTGGGGTTTCACGTTGAGGTCTTTGATCCATCTGGAGTTGACATTTGTATGGGGCATGTATTAGTCACTTTTCTGTTGCTGTGATAAAACATGATGAGCAAGGGAACTTATAAAAGGAAGAGTTTATTTGAGCTTATGATTGACAGTTCCAGGGAATCAGAGTCCATTGTGGCGGGAGGCATGGTGGCCGGGGCTGGATCAGCAAGCCCAGGGCCACATCTCGAAATGAGTGCAGGAAGCAGAGAGAGAGAGACTAGAGACTGCAAGACTTGTTAATCTCACTAAGACTGCCCCCAATAATGTACTTCCTCCAGCACGACCACACCTTCTAAGACCTCCAAGAACAGTGCCACCAACTGGAGACAAAATGTCTGAACACTTAAAGCCTATGGGGGGACACTCTTATTCAAACCACCCCAGGGCAAGAGGCAGGGGTTTAATCTCATTCTTCTACAAGTGGTGATCCAGTTTTGTCAACACCACTTGCTGAAGATGCTGTCTTTCTTCCATTGTGTCTTCTTGGACCCCTTGTCAAATATGAGATGGCTGAAATTGTATGGGCTCAAATTTGGATCTTCAGTTCTGTTCCATTGGTCAACAGGTCTGTTTTTGTGCCAGTACCACACTGTTTTTATGACTATAGCCCTGTAGTATAGTTTGAAGTATGGTAGAGAGATCCTCCCTGTATTGTTCTTTTCACTCAGGGCTTCTTTGGATATTCGGGGTCATTGTCTTTCGAAATGAAATTAAGGACGTTTTTTCCAAGCCTGTGAAGAAAGTCTTGGGGATTTTAATTGGGATTGCATTAAATCTATCCAAGATTTTGGGTAGAATGGACAGTTTTACTATATTAATTTTCCCAATCCATGAGCATGGGAGATTTTTCCATCTTCTGATGTCTTCTTCAATTTTCTTCTTCAAGGGTTTAAAATTTTTGTTGTAGAGATCTCTGGTGTCTTTAGTTAGGTTTGTTCCTGGGTATTTTGTTGTTTTTGAGGCTATTGTTAGTGGGAAGGTCTCCTTGAATTCCTTCTTCAGTTGCTTGTTGTTGGTGTAAAGAAAGACTATAGATTTTTCTAGATTAATTTTGTATCCTGCCACTTTACTGAAGCTCTTAATCATTTCTAGGAGTTTTCTGGTGGAGATTTTAGCATCCCTTATCTAAACAATCATATCATCAGCAAAAAGTGATAGCTTGACTTCCTCTTTTCCAGTTAGTACTCCTTTAATTTCCTTTTCTTGCCTTATTGCCCTAGCAAGTATTCCAAACACTATATTAAAGAGGAGTGGTGATGGGGTCAGCAAGGCTGAGTTCCTACCTTTGAAGGGAATGCTTCTGTCATTTCCCCATTTAGGATGATATTGGCTGTGGGTTTCCTGTATATGGCTTTGATTACATTGAGGAATGATCCCTCCAATCCAATTCCCTCTAGGACTTTAAGCAGGAAAGGATGCCGGATTTTGTCAAAGGCTTTTTCTGCATCAATTGAGATGATGGTGTGGATTTTGTCTTTCAGTCCATTTATTTTTTTTTTATTTTTTTTTATTTTTAAGGGATTCTACAATATAATGACACAGTTGTTTGCAGATAACATTGATGTTACTCATATGTCATACAATTAGGTAATTGGTGCATTTTGCAAGTATCTATGTCCAAATTTT